>APFE031025321.1:0-23534 GCA_000404065.3 Pinus taeda | reverse complement strand
GCATCTGCCACCACATTTTGCTTCCCTTTTTTGTAGATGATTTCAAAGTCATTACCCAACATCTTTGTCACCCACTTTTGTTGCTCTTCAGAGGATAATCTTTGTTCTAAAAAGTATTTAAGGCTATCATGATCCGTTTTTACCTTGAAGTGTATTTTCATTAGGTAGGGTCACCATTTCTTAAGTGCATGTAGTATTGCCAACATTTCCTTCTCATAATAGCTTTGTGTAAAAACTTTCCCTTGATTGGACGACTTTCAAAAGCAGTGGGTCTTTCATCTTGCATTAAAACATCACCAATTCCATTTCCTGAAGCATCACATTACACAATAAAGGTTTTTGTGAAGTCCGATGTAGCTAAGACCGGTGCTTGGAACATTGCCTCTTTAAGATGTTCGAAGGTCGTTGTTGCTTCTGGAATCCATGAAAATGCATCTTTCTTCAATAATGTTGTTAGAAGTGTTGTTATTCTCCCATAATTCTTAACAAACTTGAGATAATACCCTGTCAAACCGAGAAATCCTCGCAGATTCTTTATGGATGTGGGGATTTTCCATTCCTTGATGGCTTTAATTTTGTTAGGGTCTACCTTAACTCCTTCATGAGATATAATATGACTCAGATATTCCACCTCTTGTACTCCAAAGAAACATTTGGATCTTTTTGCATATAATTGTTTCTCCTCCAATAGTTGTAGCACCCTTTCAACATGTTCAACATGATCCTTCCAAGAGTTGCTGTAGATTAGTATATCACCAAAAAATACTAACACAAATTTTCTAAGGAAGGGTTTGAAAATGGAATTCATCAAACCTTGAAATGTAGAAGGTGCATTGGTAAGGCCAAATGGCATGACCAAAAATTCATAATGACCCTCATGAGTTCTAAATATTGTTTTCAGAATGTCTTCAATCTTCATTCTGGTTTGATGATATCCTAAACAAAGATCCAACTTGGTGAAGTAAAGTGATCCATGCAATTCATCCAATAATTCATCAATGACAGGAATGGGGAACTTATCTTTAATAGTGAGCTTGTTGAGCTCCCTATAATCCGGACACATGCGCCATGATCCATCCTTCTTGTGTACCAATACTACTGGAGCAAAGAAAGAACTTTGACTCGGTTGAATTATACGAGCCTCTAGCATTTCTGCAACCATCCATTCAATTTCACTCTTTTGGGCATAGGGTTATCTGTACGGCCTGATGTTTGGAGGAACACTTCCTGGAATCAGATGAATACCATGATCATGATCACGAATAGGTGGGAGACCTTTGGGAGTCTCAAATACCTTGGAATGATTGTCCAAGACTTTTTGAAGATTCGGAGAAATAGATGATTCCAATGTGGAAACATCTAGTGAACATAATTGTGCAATTACACCTCTTTGTTCCTTTTCTAGAAGCTTTGTCATACCATTAGAGCTGATTATCTTTCTCAGTTTCCCTGCAATACCCCTTAATTCAACTTCCTTTCCTTCCACAGAAAATTTCATGAAAAGTTCTTGAAACTTAAAAGCTATTGTACCCAAGGATTGTAGCCATTGGACTCCTAATACAACATCAGCGCCTCCCATTGGAATGGAAAGCATTGGGCTAGTCAATACATATTCTCCCATGGATAGCTTCATATTATGGCGCTTTCCAGAGAAATTTATGGTTCCTCCATTTGCAATCATCACTTGACACTCTGGTGCTAGATATAAGAAGCAATTCAATTGTTTTGCTACCTTACAATGAATAAAATTGTGGGTACTTCCTGAATCAATCAACACTATTACCTTTTTCTTCTTGATTTGTCCTTCTATATTGATGATTTGAGGAGTGGTAATTCCCACCAATGCATTACAAGATATGGTAGGATTCATTTTTTCTTCATCTAAGCTTTCTTCCTAGAGTATATCCTCTTCTTTTGACCTTTCTTGCTCCTTTTCTTCTTCCTCTTCACAATCTATGTAGAATAATTTCTTCTCAGCACACTTACAACCTTTAGTGTATTTGCTATCACAACTGTAACAAAGCCCTTTTGCTATTTTTTCTTCCAATTATTGTGATGTCAACCTTATAGGTTGTGGAATACTAGCGGCAACCACACTTCCGTCTTTATAGTTGTGAGTGGTATGCTTCCTGGTTAACATAATTTTTCTTTCCATTTTTCTTGCTAACCTGAATGCCTTCTCTAATGAATCAGGTTCCCAAAGGCGAACATCATGTTGGATATTATCCTTTAAAGACCCTATGAACACATCAATCCTATGCTCCTCTGGAATATCTTTTACCCTTATGTTCAATTTTGGAACTCCTCAATGTGCTCCATTATTGAACCCTTTTGTTTGAGACTTATCAATTGGCTAAAAAAAGTGTTGCTTTTTGTATCCTCATAATGTGCCATCAATTCTTCCGTAAAAATTGCCCAAGTGATAAATTGTTTACAAGAGCAAAGCCCTTGATACCATACAAACTGATTTGGTTCCAAATATAGAGTTGCCATACGTACCTTTTGTGTGTTTTGCACATTATTGAGATCGAAAAATTGCTCCATCTATAATATCCATGTTGCGGGATCCTTGCCATTAAACTTCCTCATATCGATTTTTGGAATATGGTGGGTCTTTGATCAAACATTATAGTCTATGGAATCATGATTAACATTTCTTTTGTTCTCATCATGAGTTTCCTTTAGTACCTTTTCACCATTAGTGACCATTCCTTGTAGCAACTTATTCATCTTTATTGTCAATTCTTCCATCTTATCATCCATGCCATTAATTTTAGCGTCCATGCAATTCATCTTAGCATCCATGCCATTCATCTTAGCTTCCACGCCATCCATCTTAGCTTCTACGCCCTTCTTTAAACCATCCATCTTAGCTTCTACATCTTTCCTTAAACCATCCATCTTAGATTGTGTTGCTTTTTGTGCAAGTGACACTTGTTGCACTTGCTCTTATAATTTTGATATATCATGTAGCATTTCTTCCTCTTCTTCATGAGTCATGCTAGATATTTCAGGTTCCTTACAGGGTGTTTTCATTTTCTTTCCTCGGGGCATTAGTTACCAATAACAATGCTCTACTATGCCCCTTGAATTCCTTCAAAATAAAATTCAAACCAATCTTAAGCAAACATTTAAAAAAATATACACACCTTTTTTCACTTTGTAGGAGCTCAATATTACCTCTGATGTATCTCTGTAATTTCGGATCATCCAATTCTGAAATTGAGACCTGCGGTAGTCCTCTGTGTCCTATTTCCAATGCCACTAGTCTGACCCCAATTGGATTCTCCAATGAAGAGTTATGCCAAATTTCCCACAGTGACCTGATTATAGACTAGTTCAGTAGAGAAAACTTGTACGATGTGCCACGAGTCACTGTTTCAACCTTTAGCTTTGAAAAATATATAGAGGAAACTATAGTCCATCCTCTTTCTGCACCTTTTCTTATGAAATTTCAATCCAGTGCTCAGAGAAAAAGTTATGACGATTTTCCCCAGGTCGCTTGTTTGGAATGTAATTTAGGAGTCTGCAAAAATCCCAACTTCCTCAGATCATATCTCCACAAATATAGCACAAAAAGCCCTGAAATTCGGACCCAAGAGTTAGCGCGATGTCTTCTCAAATGAGTTTTTTTTCAACTTTTGAAACGTCGCAGAAAAAAAGTTATAGCGAAAATGCCACGATGACCTGTTTGGAGCAGCGAAACCCTAGAATCCAAAGCTCTGATACCAAATGTTATGAACTAGCTCAAGAAAGGATAGAAAATATAGATCAACGCCTTAGAATTCAGCCTCTTCGAGGGGGCAACCTCCTTTACATTACATAAATGAACAATCTTGGATGAAACATGACAAAACCTCCTTCTATATATGGGTCTAAGATCACACTATAACCCAGCCGAACTAACAATAATAATATAAAGCCACAAAAATAACAATAGAGGGATTCTATGGGGCAAAGTAATAACAATATGGGGGCAATAGTGGCGCAACAATATTAATAAGGGGTAAAACTACAATAGTAATGGGGTAATCAGTAGTGTTATAGGGACCCAACATTCCTCCACTTTGAGGCGACAAGTGCCGGTACGGACTTGTGCTCCCACGTATCATCGAGTATATTTTGGGAGACTACAATAGGCTGCATCCTTTATCCTTAGGAAGCCGTGCCTGCCGCCCTATCGATCGCAATGCACTGAACACAACATTCGAGAAGATTGACTGCCGTACCGTAAAAAGTATTCTGCAGTTTTGCGATTGGTTTGGTAATCCCCTTTGCCTAGATCTCTAAAGAAGTCCATTTTGCTCATTTCCAGACTCCTTAAAGGAAAAGGTCCTCTGAGCACTTGTCACTT
Source organism: Pinus taeda (assembly GCA_000404065.3). NCBI lineage: Eukaryota > Viridiplantae > Streptophyta > Pinopsida > Pinales > Pinaceae > Pinus > Pinus taeda. The sequence continues at coordinate 19,180 of APFE031025321.1, read as the reverse complement.
CAGGCTCAATAAAATTTGAAGGCGACTAGAGTCATCTTTTGTTTTTTCTCAACTCTTTAAAATTGAAAAAACAAGTTTTGTCAAAGCGTCTAAAAAATTATTTTAAATTGGAATAACATCACAAATTTCCCCGTTGGTCTTTAGGTTGAGAAAATGGAGTCTACCAACCAAGGATTTCCCATTGGAGGAAATCCTAGTCCCTTCTCCTCTTAGGGAGATGTTGGTGCACCCCTTCCAGGGTTGACAATTGGTTTGCCTATCTGACTCTTCTATACCCCTGTCATTCAGAATCCTGTAATTCCTGAACAGTCAAGTCAGTAACTAGATGACACTAGAGTTGCCTCCCAACCTTCTACTTCGTCTGATTCTCCCTCTCCTCCTTCCTCTTCGCTTGATAAAGCCGATAAAGCTAAAAATCAAGTCACTGAGAAGAAGAAGAAGCAGAAAGAGAAAAAGGAAAAGAAGAAAAAGGAACCAAAATCGAAAGGGAGCAATCGAACGTCATCTAGCAAAAATCCTCACACCGCACTGTCGAAACCTAAATCTCCTTGTGTCATTTGCAATGGAGACCACTTTCACCGAGATTGTCCCTGCATCCCTCAGATCTTAAGGGACTGGTCTCTTCGTTTGCACAATCTAGTGTCATCAACCTCTGATGATCATGTTGAATGCACACCATCAACCAATGAAAGCGAAGCACATGGACAGAAAAGGAATCCCAGATTTCCTTGTAAGTTGTGTGAAGGAAATCACGCCGTCCACCGTTGTCCCTTCCTGGATGAGGCTAAAAGAGTTTTGGATGACCGTCCTGCTTCACCGCTACGACTTCCTCCTGGATATAAAAAACTCTTGCCAAGTCCTCCACCGGTTGAAAATCTGGCTGGCTCGTCATTATGGTCAACCGAGGTGTCTATCATTGAAAATGAACCCTCTGAATCCATACCAGATGAAAGTCAAAAGGTCGAGATGGCAGTTGTCCCGGTCTTGCCTTCAAAGTGTTCATCTTCAAATGATATCGTCACTGAAGAGAAAGAGAACGACACCGTTCAAATTCTTTTCATCAACACAGACTCCGATGAACTTGGGGGTAGTCCTCTCATTCCTTTATCATAGGAAGGAAGTTCATCAGAGTCATATCTGGCCGTCTATTCGGTCCCACCACCAAGCAACTTAGTTGTTTCCTTCGACTGGAATCAAATAGGCAGACCCCGTTTACCAGCTAGTGTAGCATTCAGAAACATTGTACAAGCTTACAGAATGGTTATGGCTGGTACCATCATTAATGAAGGGGCTTCTGTGAGTATCCTTTCCTCAATTTCTTGGAAAGTGCTTGGTTCGCCAGTGCTTTTGATTGAAATGAGAAATCTGACAGGCTTCGACAAAGGAACCAGTCGACCTTTAGGGATCCTTCCAAATGTGCCCATTACTTTGAGAAGGAAAACCGTTCATATGAACGTGATGGTAGATCAAGGACCCTTAGATTATAATCTACTCCTTGGACGCGACTATATACATTGCATATGAGCCATCGTCTCCTCACTCGTTAGAGTAATGTGTTTTCCGCACGAAGGCAGAATGGTCAAGCTCGTAGACCAAATGTTTCTCCCTAGTTCACACATCGCAAATAGTCAAATGCCATCCCTAAATGGTCTTTTCATGCAAGGAATGTCTCATCGATCTCTAGTCTGTCCACCTGATGAGAGCGAGTAATTCAGGAGGATGTGACTGAAACCCAGGGGGCATGCACCCTGGTCTTTTTCGGCAGGAAAACCTTGGTTATAGAGTGGATTTCTGCGAGGGATATATGACTAGTCCGACGAACATGTCCTTACAGGAAAATGGGATTAGACTGGAATAAGATACCTTCGTTAAGGTTATGCTAAGTGGCATGCAGTCGCACCACTCCACTTTGTCTATTTTGGTAGGCATTGCCAAGGAAGCTTTCTGTCTGCTATGCAAATGGAACTTTCGTGATAGTATACCTGGGGGCATGCAAACCTTTCCGCATGCAAGCGAAGAGCGACTATTTATTTTTTAAATTTGTAGGACCTCTAACCCTTTAAACCCATAAGGCTAGTCATTTCCTAACTTGCATAAAGAAAGGATTTGGGGCAAAGCTTTAAAGATGTAAGCCCCTTCAAAATAACATCTTGAATGAGACATTCTTATCATATGACTGGCGATCAATGTTACCATAGGGTTCAAGCTCATTAAAAAATAAACCCTCCACGAGCAGTTTTAGCGCATAGTTCAAGCTTGTTAAAAAATAAACGTAAGTCATGAGCAAATGTTTCCCCCAACGTTTAAGCTCATTAAAAAATGAACTGGTAAATAACCATTGTGAATGCCTTATCACCATCTTTTGAGCCTTGGTCATGTTCTCATCATGACCTCCACTCTGTTTTTTAGCTGATCATTCACCCCATATGATTATTTACCCCTTCGAGGAACATTTGCGAAGAGTGATTCTATTAGCCATCCTTATGACACTGTCATGATTGGAAAATTCCAAATCTTACCTGGAATCAGCTGCTACCCAAAACCATCACTCGTTCCTCGAAAACAAGTCTCCTTTAAGCTCTTTTCAACTGACTCGTAAAATGTGAAAAGATTATCGAGCAGTTGGCCTCTCTAGCTCATTAAAGTCATCGGAAGTGCTATCCCTCCTCTAGATTTTAATCTTTTTGGACCTGAGGGATTATTACACAAAAATATCGAGCGCTTGTCTTGTTCGACTCGTTAAAACTATCGAAAATTCATCCCTTTTGTATTATTTTACGCTTTTCAGACTTAAGGGATTATATGATGAAAAAGAATCATTGGAGTCTCCTTTCCATTTCTTTCAGACTCTCTAAAATTGAAGGGGACCGAGTTATCCTTGTTGTTAAACTCGTTAAAACCTAATAGCGACAAACTCATCCAAATGGACGAGAACGAGTTTCATTGTCGCTAAGCTCGCTAAAATATAGCGATAGGTTCGCCCGAAAGGCAGATTATAGAACAAGCATATGTTATCCTTGACAAAAATAAAGAGGTACTGGTCAGTAATGACTGGGGAAATTGGGAAGAAAACTTGAAAAAACTTTATTGGTAGCAAGTCGCTCTTGAACATAACACTTTCCTTCCACATCTGTGTCGGGTTGGGTTGTTTCATTCACTGGTCATCACCATTGGTTCGTCACACCATCCATCTTTGGGGTTAATGCTACCAATCTATCATCAGTGTCGCCGATATGTTCAAGAGAAGTCATTCGGACAATTCGCCTGTGTCTTACCCACTGCAATACATTCATGCTCCATTCCTTCATGACTGCCACCTTGAACCCTATATCATCAGATTGTTTTCAACTCCAAAATCATTTGCTTCTTTCCGTGTCCTTGATGTGGGATTCATTAAAGCCCTCCTACGAGGAGTCGCTTCTTGTTGACATCAGCTCATTATCCAAGAAGTTGACTTAGGAACAACCCTTTCAGTACTTTGAAGCTTGTGTGCCTCAATGGAAAGTTTCTCACTTTCGGCGACAGGTTTACATCAATGCCCTTCGACCGAGAGATTTTACGTGGTGTTCGACACCAAGTCCTTTTTCACACCACGTGAATTGTACTATAGTACCTTGAGGGTCATTGTCATTATTGGTGATTCCTCTCACGCCTGTTAACAGCTTACATCATTGGCTGGTAATCAGGTGATGTCTTCCCATGTTCGACTCCAGAACATTTTTCACATGGATCGACTTGTACTCCGAGTGAAGATTGAATGAGTTTTGAATACCATGAATCTATTTTCATCCATCCAGGCTGCGATATATTTAGGAATATAAGGACATCAAGTGTACGTCATTTCCGAACAGATGATCATCCAAATCGAAGGATGATGAGTCCATATCATCAATCTGTCACATAGACGATTGTCTATCCTATGTACATGAAAATGAATTTATAAAGTTGAGCATGGGAATGCCCGCCTCAGCTAGATCATGAAAAAATGTTGTCAAAATAATGTATTGTATTGTATCTTAGTACACGTCGCCTCCTAGCTCGAAAAAACTTTGGATCATCATAGTAAATCATTTCACCCCACATCAGAAAGATTAACGACGTCATGCTTTAGGGGGCAACTGTTATAGACATTTTTGGGAAATTCAACCCCTATCATAAATGTCCATAAACTGAGGGCTCCTAAGTCCCTAAAAGTGTTGCTTCACTACCTAAAGGAACAAGGTCAGCTGATTACATCATCTCCTAGAAGTTCTCCACTGAAAACTACTCATAAATGGTCAAAATTGGACCATACTGAAAGCCCAGTGCAGAGGGTGCGATGCATATCACCTTCCCTGTGTACAAGGTGCAATGCATACTAAATTGCTCTTCTGTAGGGTGCGATGGTCGGGAATGGACAAATGGCAGGGACAAATGAGAGGTGGAAGATCATGGAATCTTCCAGAAGCTTCCCCTCTAACACTTGCCTCTCTGTTTTTGACCAGGGATGAGTAAGAGATCATCATTCTCTAAGTGGAAGCAGGAACTATCAGAGAGAGGAGAAACTAATCAAGATCCTAGAAGATGACTCACCTCCCTATAATCATCTATATATGGATCCCTCATCACAGAGATCCAGAGGCTGGAATTTTGTATCTTATAGAGAAGTGTTGTTGGTTTTCTGGTGTACATTCATAGTGTTGGGTGATCTAAACTTTGCTTGGGTGATCTAGACTTTTCTTGAGGTGATCTAAACTTTGCTTGAGGATGATGTTGGGTCAGAACATATGGTCGTAATCCTCTTGCTACTTTTCATCTTAATAAAGCTATTCAAGTTTTCCTCCATATTCTTGTGTACTTGTTTATATGTGCATTTGTATGGTTAACACACATATGGTGTTGTGTTATTTATGAATATGGATCTTTGTTCTTCGATAGTAGTATGTTGCTACGATTCCACGGGTTCTCTTTGAAGCTGGGAAGACGAAGAAGAAGTGGCGAAGCTTTATCAGGAAGGAAAGGAAATCAAGTGCAAGACTAAGGTTGGTCTCCTTGGTTCCCCTCTTGTCTATTTTCATAAAGGAAAACGAAAGTAGACTTTACTTGTTTGTTTCTAAGATAACCAGTCTTAGTGGGAATAGCAGCATCCGAGTGGACACTATTCCCGGTAACAGGATTTTCAGTAGATCCATGTGTTTGGTGCCCCTGAAAAATGACATCTCAACCATCAGAGTGATTTAAGATTCTATCGGCATTGAACTAGTGACAACTAGTTGGGAACTAGAGAAAGAGAGATTTAGTGAGCTGTTGAAACCTGGAAAAAAACTAGTAGGTTTTTAGATTCGAAGTTCCTTGTAATGGAGACATGGTGGGTGCTTCACATATTGGTTACATGTCTAGCAATTCGAGCAAGGGCAGACAGATCAATGGATGTCGAGGTTTCATCGAAAGTTGGTCTCTGACAAAGTTGAGGAAACCTTCAGATCTGATGTTGAATTAATCTCACATTGTTGTTGAGCTAAATCAAATACTCAACTTGCAGAATGATTGATCCAATTTTTACATGAATAATCTCACATTGTTGTTGAGCTAAATCAAATATTCAGCTTGCAGAATGATTGATCCAATCGTCAGATAATTAATCTCACATTGTTGTTGAGCTAAATCAAATATTCAGCTTGCAGAATTATTGATCCAATCTTTACGCACTATGGCAAATGTCAACTGTCTTACTTCTTGGCCCATCCAGATACTAGATCTGGTGAGTAACTCTTAACAAAGTGTGAAAAAGCATTTCGTAATTAATTTTAGATTTTCTGGAGTATTTCCATATTATTATTTTTTTTATTAGATTAAATTTTTCATCTATATCTAGAAGATGACAGTGGATGGTTCCAAATTTAAATTTGGCATTTTTTAATTATGTAAATAATTTTTATTTGATTTTTATAGAGCTTCTCTACATTATTTATTTCTCTTGGGAGATCAGATCTTCCATATATGTCTTCAAAACTTCAACCCAAAAAACCATTATCCTTTTTCTCTTAAACGTGTTATTTTTTTTAGTTGAATTCAAATTGCAGATATCGGTAGACATGGTTACAAATGAAACTTTAGTAGCCATGGCCAAACATGCAGTCATGTTGCGAATGAAATTTAGCAACCATGGACAAACACGTAGGAAAGCATGGAATAAAAGTTTATTAGGTTGCTTCTTCAGTGGTAAATCCCATAACAATTCAAGAATTTTTAAAAATAATATTTGAACATTTTAAATGTAATCCCTACATTGATCGCAAAGGAAACCCAGTGAAATTTTTGAAGCAATTGACCTGCGTTAATACTGTGGAGAATTATGTGTAGGCTCTGGTCAATTCTTACTCGAAATTTTCATGAATATAAGTGGAATTTGAAAAGTTAAAAATTTACTCATGTAAATTTTACTTTGAATATAATTTTTACATATAATATTTGTTCAAGGAGTAGATTCGTAAACTGATAGTCATATTGCAGATAGACGGGTTATCAAGAGCATCTATCAACATCATCTACAAAATATATGTTACAGCAATTGAAGCACTTGGAAAAGATCTATGAGCCATATGCATTATACGAAGGAAGGTGAATTATGTGCAATGGAGATGAAATACAAATTTGTTGGTGCTATATTCTTTTAAACATTTTGATTAGTAATCAAGTACCATACATTAATAATTTTTTTAATATATTTGTGCACATTCAATACAATTCTAAAAAATTGTTTCAAGAGCTCTCTGAAGATGAACGAGACAGTTTCGAATTTGATGTGAAGGTGAACGAGACAGTTTTGGATTTGATGTTAAGATTATCTAGCAGAAAAATTATATCGGAAATATTCATATTCCCTGACTTGGTGAATATATCTTAAATGGTTGAATATGTATCAGTGGATCACAATTGTTGCAATGGCCATGAAGGCATCAATTTTCACTTCACTGGATTCACTATTTCTGGGAGAGTGATGGGGGCTCTTGGAGCAGAAAGTTGTCCAGATATAAATGGAGGTCGTGCCAATGTGAATGTTGAGCTCATTTCCATCAGCAATGATCTCATTAATGATGTGTTTACATCGCAGGGAGATAGTTACACGTTTACAGATATTACTCCAAGGAAATATAGGCTGGTTTATTCCCATCATAAATACATAAACTTCATCAACCCTTGAGTAGTATACAAACATCAGGTCATATCAAATCCCACTACATTTTTTTTCAAAAAGGAAATGCCATGATATTTTTCTTTCTTTGCCTTCGTTTGATACGTAGAATAAGTTTGGATATGCCTTAAGGATGAGTGTCCAGAGGACACAATAGCCCTCCATGAAATCAAATGTGAAGAAGTGGAAAGAGAGGGCTCTATGAGCCAATTGTTAAATAGAGGAAGAAGATACAAGTTCAAAATTAATGTCGATCCTAGCTAGGATGGCGCTACACATGAGGTACAATGATTGGGGTTTATAGAGTATATTTTCTATAATATTCTTTTTCAAATATGTGATTATCATGTTCTCTTAACAATTGTCCAAAGAGGCTCTCCAGAGATGGAGTTGGGCTTTGGAAATATGGTAGTAGATGACATCTTTTATGTCCCAAGTTATGATATGGATGACTTAGTTGTTTCTCAGCGTAACCCTATTTTAGGTGTTCATGTATACCTTTATTCAGATGATGTCCATGAGGTGAAGTGCCGTCAAAGAAGCTCCTTGGCCAAATCAAGCGTTTTGTCATGCAATATCTGAAGCATATGGAAAATTTTCTTTTACTTTTATTCCATGTGGAAAATAAAGGTTGTTGCCATTCTACAAGGGTGAGAATACAATATTTGATGTTTCACTTCCATCTATATAGGTTCTTGTTAAGCACAGTCATGTTAATATATCTCAGCCATTTCAGGTCACATGTTTCTAAGTTGGAGGACTTGTGGTGACTTCTGAAGGAGTCCATATTGAAGGTGTTAAGATATTAGTTGATGGAAAAGAAAGATCTACAATATATTTCTAGGGATATTACAAACTTGATCATGCAACATCAACATGCTACACAATTAAGGGTAAGAAGGATCACTTCGAGTTTAGCAGTTTGGAGAATTTCATGCTTGTGCCAAACCTGGCGTCAATCCCAAATATAGAAGCAACACATTATAATATTTATGGTTCCCTAAAATTAGTGACAAATGGCTATTATGGCAAGCATCAAGTTGGCTTGACACATGGGCTAGACAATGTTAAGCCTCAACTAAAGAGGATTGATGATATGGGAAAATTCTGCTTTGAGGTTCAACCATGTTAATATCGAATATCCCCACTGACCACAACAACAAAATGTGATTATGGTCTTCAATTTTCACCATCACATATTGATGTGATAGTAACTAGACCAATGTTTGGAATTGAATTTATAAAGGCCCTTGTTGATATCCATGGATCGGTGATATGTAAGGAAGGATGTGACTCCTCGGTTTCTATATCACTTACTTCTCTGGCTATTGAACTATAGGTTCAGAGAAGATTAACTCTTTAAGTTTAACAAATGAGAGCAGTGACTTCATATTTGAGAAAGTCCTACATGGTGCATTGCGTCTTGAGGTAAAACATAGACCTTCATCTGATTTGTTAGATTGGGATGATGAATGGTGTTGGGAGAGAAAGGTTATTGATGTCAATGTTGGTGTTTCTGATCATTCAGATATAGTTTTTATCCAAAAAGGCTATTGGTTGCATATTATGTCTACTCATCCTATGGATTCCTACATCGTACAACCAAACAAAGAACAAATGAATTTGTTGATTGAGAAAGGATGGTAGCAAATATTCTTAGAAGCTTCTCGTGTGCACATGCTTCATTTCTTGAACTCATGCATTTTCTTTGGAATGTCTTCATTATAATTCAATGTATTGAACCATAAGCCTATATATTTGACTGGTGAAAAATATCTACTGAGTGGTGAAATACATTTTGATTTAAGTTCTTATCCCAAAGCAAATGAGTTGTCTCGAAGCATTATTGTAGACATATGGAAAAAGGAGGGTGAATTTATAGATGTGATCAATAATGTCAAACTTGTTTCAAGTACTAATGGACTAAGCAACATTGTTGTATATCAGTACACTCACTGGGCCAATCTTGAAGATGACATTGTCTTTGTTCCAAGAGATAAAAGGAATGCTAGTGAGAAAAATAGTTTTGAAAATGTGTTTTTTTATCCAAGAAGTCAGCATGTTGCTGTTAAAAGTAATGATTGACAACCTGCTATTCCTTCTTTTGTGGGGTGCCTAGGAAAGTACATTCAGGGTCAATGCTACCAGCTATCCTAGGTGTTGACATTAAAATAATTGCTCAAAATGACAGTAGCAATGGTCTTTTGAAAAAGGGTGACTTGGTTCTTCAAACTTTGACATGATCAGGTGGTCTGTTTTTGGGTGGTGCTTTGTATGATGATACTGAGTACTATGCTGAAGATTCCAAGGGATATCATTTAAAAGCAATTGCATAGGACCCCTTTTCATGCTTAGTTGTATGCTAATCCAGTTTGATCGGATGCCCCACTCGACTAGCCAAACCATAAAGAATATTTGATCGTTAGTATTCGACCCTTTATGCACTCCTTGCGTTTGTGGTCCTCAGTAGAGGAATCATTAAATTTGTGTCAAACAACTGCTAGATATGGACAAAACCTCTTAAATCACATTGCTTCAAACTACAACCATGTAAGTCTGGATTTTACTATTACTTTCAATGCTTTACAATGAAACCAATGTAAATGCAGGTTGTATGTGGATAAAATATAAACCACTATAAACGAGGGCTCTCTTGTATGTGTATGTAGGGGCATAGATGATAAAATATTTGAGAGTGAATGGGATATTGTTTCAAGAGCTTTCATGCTCTATCTTGAGACTTAATATGCAACTTGGAAGTAATTTCATCGTACTAGAAATCGACGCATATCCCGATAATGCATACAATTTCTTTGTGGACATATTGATTGAGATGACGAGGAGCTTCAAATCATTAAAGGAGCTAGTCATATGTGGTGTGCCTTTTATTCAAGAAATATGTGTCTTCTTAATTAGTTGTTCGAGAGGCTTCCTAATCTCCAATGTTTGTTAATGGGTGACAACTTTATCTTGGTAAAAACAAAATTCCTGCTTTTCTTTTACATGTGCAACGGACAACATGTTTCAATATGAAAATAAAACATTATATGAATATAATTAAAATAAAAATTGAAAATTGAATTTTATTTATTACTCAGCCGACCTTTAAATAAAGAAGCCGACCTTCCTCTCCCTAATCTAGCACCTTACCTCATAACTATTTATATCTTGTAACTGAGCTCTTCTTCTATCAGCATTCAATAAGAGTCCTGATGATGGATCCTTGTTGGGGTTCGAAACGTTGACAGCAAAATGGTTTTTACTGTGGGTTCTCCGGTCACAAAGTTAGAATATATTGACCACAGAAGTCTTAAATCCAAAATCAATTCCCTATGCAGAGGGGATACATGGAGTGAAATTGTTTTACTCGAAAAATTTAGGGTGAAGATAGCAAGAAGAGTTGTAGACCTTTAATTCCTTAAAATTTTTCGTGACAATAATGTCATTCCCTCTTTTGCACAAATTAACCACAGATTACACAACAAATTCAACAGCAAGGCATTTCTTCAATTAAGCCTTACTCTAATTCGGGCAGAAATTAAGAGGGTTAGGTCTTCTCTAGATAATCTGGGACGCTCAACACTCTTAGTCCACCTAAAACTGGCCAACATCATCAATGAAGATCTTTGGTCTGTAATTGACGCCAGAGCTGCTCTTAAAGCTAATAATGAAGGACACATGGCTGAGGCTAGACAACGCAAGAAGCTGTCCAGGTTATTAAGCGGATCTTCCTCCAAAAGTAACAAAGATATTCCTTACAGAATACCTTACAATTCAGAAAACAAAAGCTTAAATATAAGAATAAAAAGGCTAACTGGAGACCAAAAAAATGAAGTAGCATTAGCGCCAAGGGTTAGAACTGAATCTGCTCATACAGTAGACAGCATCGCTAAGAATAATAAGGTTTCACAGAAGTTTGACAGCATCAAGATAGGTCCAGAAATCGTATGTCTGGATTGCTCAGTAAACTCAGTTGTTGTAGTTGGTACACAGGACCTTGAAGCAATCACCAAAGATGGAGCACCGGACAAAGTTAAAACGCTGACGGTTAGTGAAACAGGTCCAGACAGCATAGATCCAGCAAGAATTATTTAGGGTAATCCGGACTGTGCAGTTTTAGGTTCAACAATCGTAGATTGCACAGGAGACGGTGTTGAGGTAACTGGAACACAGGCCGACCCCAGTTATATAACAACAAGCGGAGCAGAAAGCATTATGGTTAGTGAATCTGCCCATAACGAAAACGGTCCACTATTGTCCGATAGTGTTTCAAGTCCAACAAACGTAGGCGAAGGCGACAATATAATAGAAAATGCTCATAAGGACCTTGAAGCAACCATCACCAGCAATGAAACAGCGGACAAAGCAACCATCATTAAAACCAGCGTAGTTTTAGCAAGCAATAATTTGGCTTATCTGGGCTACGCAGTTTTAGGTTCAATTACCGTAGATTGCACAGGAAACGATGTTGATGTAGCTGGAACACAGGCCAACCCTAGCTATATAGCAACTAACGGAGCAGAAAGCATTATGATTAGCAATTATCATGAGTTTGATAGCGCTATGCATCCGGATAGCGCAGGTCCAATGAATGCAGGAGATTGCACAACAAACGGAGGCGGCAATATGATAGAAAACGCAGGAGATTGCACAGCAAACGGAGGCGGCAATATGATTGAAAACGCAGACAACGTTCATTAGGGTTCGTTGCTCACTGGTAGCAACAATGATGTAGGAGCAGACGGGCCAGAAAACATTAATTCGAAAGCATTAACCGCTGAAAAATATTGCCATAACAATCCTCACCTCCAGGCACTTAGAAATGATAATGACAATTACAAAGCCACCAATTATGAACTGAATCATGATAAGAGGAGCCAATTGGATAAAACCCGATACGCTTTAAAGGAAACAAATCATAAGAGGAAAGTGGTTAATTTATCCTCTCAAGAATTAAACCCGGAAGTCATGAATGTTCTCAACAGAGGATTAGGGTTTGCAGTAGCCCCTAAAAACATCCTTGTTGAGAATATCATTTGTAGTATAGCAGATGGGATCAACAACCTGTCCCTTGAAGACAAGGAATCGTTAAGGCAAAAATTTTCTCTTATTATGAGAAAATCAAAAACTCCCAGAAGTAATTTAAAGAAAGGTGAACTTCATGCTCTTAAGGCCCTTAGGAACAATGATAAAATTGTAGTTCTCAAGGCTGATAAGGGTGGGGCAGCAGTAATCTTAGACAAGGAAGACTACATTTGCAAAATGAACCAACACCTAGCCTGTGGAAGTTATAAAAAGCTTAGCAAAAATCCCATTTCCAAAATCATGAGAGAGGTAAAAAAGACCATTTCAGAAACCAACCTTGAGGAAACATTAAAGAAAAAACTAACCCCTTCTGGTGAAACTATCCCAAGAATTTATGGTTTACCTAAAATCCATAAAGAAGGAGTTCCTCTTAGACCTATAGTTAATACCATTGGCTCCCCAACCTATGAACTCGCTAAATATGTTTCCAAGATTCTTAGGCCTCTTGTCGGAAACACTGATTCTTTCATTAAAGACTCCCATGAATTCGTGAACCTTATTAGAAATGAGAGAATGAACGGGGATGACATCCTAGTAAGCTTTGACGTAGTATCCCTATTCACCAAGATTCCCCTTGACAAAGCCATTCAGGTCATAAAAGATGTTACTGATCCCCAAACCGCAAGACTAGCAGAGATTTCTTTACGATCAACTGTTTTCACCTTTCAAGGTGAATATTATGAGCAAACATCTGGAGTTGCAATGGGGTCTCCCCTGTCACCAATTTTGGCCAACCTTTACATGGAATATTTTGAAAAGAAGGCTCTTGAATCATACCCTCTGAAGCCAGCGTGGTGGAAACGATTCGTAGATGACACGAACATAAAATGGACTCATGGAAAAACAGAACTTGATAAGTTCTTTATACACCTTAACTCCATCTCACCTGAAATAAAATTTACCATGAAGAAGGAAGAAAACAAGATGATCCCTTTTTTGGATGTTCTTATCATTAGGAAGGAGGATGGCTCCTTAGGGCATAAGGTTTTTAGGAAGTCAACCCACACTGAGAGCTACCTCCATGCAGACTCCCACCATCATCCTTCTCAGAAGTTTGGTATTCTAAACACTCTGGCCATAAGAGCTCTTAGAATCTATGATTCTAATCATCTAGCCGAAGAAAAGAAGCACTTAGTATCAGTTTTTAATAGTATAGGATACAAAGAAAAAGAAATCAGAATGGCTATAGAGAGGGCCGAAAGAAGGGTGTTATCTCACAATCCTAAAGCTCAGGACCAACCTCAGTTCGGTAGGGTGTTTCTACCTTACATTCAAGGGATTACAGACAAGATTGCAAGAATCCTGAGAAAGAAAGACATAATCACCCAGTTCTCGGCCCCTAGAACGATTAGATAGAGTATGAGGTCTGTCAAGGATAATATTAATAGACACCAACTTAAAGGAGTTTATAAAATGGATTGTTCATGTGGGATTAGTTACATTGGTGAAATAGGACGCTCCTTACAAAAAAGACTGAAGGAACATGCAACAGATATTAGGAATGAGAGGTCTCGTACTTCGGCCCTCACAGAGCATTCCTCTAAAACTAAGCACCATCTGTGTGTGGAAAACGCCTCAATTATCGCCAGAGAAGAACATCATCAGAAACGGAAATTTAGAGAAGCTCTTGAGATTTTGAAGCATCCCCATAACCTCAAAAGGGACAATGGGATCGAGATCAGTACGAGCTGGTTGCCCTTAATCAGAGAAATCAGAGGAATCAATAACCTCTAATGCCTCCCAGGTTTGCCCTCCAGTTGGTTTTATCTCCTAGAATTAGTCCCTAGTCATTAATAATTAACATTTAATAATTTTAACCTATGAATTATTAATAATAATGAAGTAGTAAGTATAGGTTATAATATATTCTATTATTATTAATTATTAAATATTACTATTAAATGTTATTATCCATATTATAATTAACCTTTATTAAACCATTAACAAATTTAGTTTAAAATTGTATTGTAATACTTCTACTAAGTATTAATTGTCTTTTATAATTATTACTTAGTATTATTACAATTAATTTAATGACTAAAATTGATTATTATGAACTATTAGTATTACCATTAATGCATAAAAGTTAAAAATAGGTCCTATTAACCCTAAAACATTTTCCTATTTATATCCAAATTAAAAAAATTTCGCATCATCATTTAATTCAAAATAAATAATATTCATTAATCTTCATAAATATCTAGAAAAATAATATCTATTATAAAAATATTAAATATTTATTATAAACATAACATTTAACATTTATTTATAAATAACAACAATTTATTAATTATTAAAAATCTATATAACTTAATAATAAAAATAAAAAATACAATCAAAACTTCTTATTATTATTATTGTATTAATACTATTATTCCTAAAAATTATCATGAATTACTCATTTCAATTTATTAATAAATTTATATGAAACTCTTATCATAAATTAATTAAATTATTATATATAAATTATTTTTTTTTATTATAATAATTATTAACTATAAAAAAGAAAAAAATATATCTCATCTTTATTATTTATTATTAATAATAATTTATCATCAAAAATAAAACATTATATGAATATAATTAAAATAAAAATTGAAAATTTTATTTTATTTATTACTCAGCCGACCTTTAAACAAAGCAGCTGACCTTCCTCTCCCTAATCTAGCACCTTACCTCATAACTATTTATATCTTGTAACTGAGCTCTTCTTCTATCAGCATTCAATAAGAGTCCTGATGATGGATCCATGTTGGGGTTCGAAACGTTGACAGCAAAATGGTTTTTACTGTGGGTTCTCCGGTCACAAAGTTAGAAGATATTGACCACAGAAGTCTTAAATCCAAAAACATGTTTCAATGTTTAAGAATGTTTGCATTTGCTACTTAGTTGTCAAGTATAGCTTAAAAAATAAATTATACAAAGTATATATTGATGTAGCTTAGGTTGACTATTATGTTTTGGTTCATTATTATTTCCTATTTTCACATCCAGTATATCCAATAGATATGAAACAAAACCAAGTAATGACTTTGTTTCATATCTATTCCTTAATGAAAATATACACTACCTAAATTTAAAAAGTTAACTTGCTATAAGATTTGAAAAGGCCATAAAATTCTTCCATGGTTTTCTTCCATGATGTTCATATGAATATTTATGTCTTTTACCTCATAAATGAGTGCAGAGTTGGCTTATTCTAGTTTTGAAATGCAATGTAGAAACTTTCAAAATATCCCATACCTCGACATCTCAAATCCCCACTCTCTCATCTCCATATATACAGGTTTATGTAGAGATAACTAAATTTCAAGATAGGGAAATCAATGTATTAGGTTGATTTCTTCAAAGCATCCCTGCTCTAGAGATGATAGAACTTTGTTTAATCGATGACTTGAATTATAATGATCCATGATATGTAATGTTTTTGGAGGAAGTGATGTATTTGAAAAGAGTTTCAAAGAAATCAAGGATATTGGTACGGAAATCTTCTTTTCAAATACACACTTCAAAATATTTAAATCGCTGACCAGTAAAAAGGATTTCGGGCTTCATGTTCTTTTATTTTATTTCTTTACAGAAGGGTATGCCAATGAAGGTTGTATGTGGATATGAGGATGAATTCTACTGTGGATACGAGGATGTGGACACCAGTGGAATGGCCTGCTTAGTCTTGGGCAACATCGAGTATGGAAGTGGATGGTAGTCTCATGGAGTGGGTATGCAACATTTTGCCCCATTTTCATTTTTTTTTTCATTTGTTGTTTGCACTAGTTCTAATAGTAGGTTTTAATTAATTATCTTTTTGTCATTTATATCATTAACATACCATGTTTCCCAGTCAAGGTGACATCTTTGGTTGCTTTAGATGAGCAGCCTGTAGGATTAGGATGTTCCCAATGAGTTTTGAACATCTGTCCAATATGCCTTGTCGATTTTGGATTGTCATTGTGGGTTATCGCTTTACTTGTTATCCAGTTTGACATTCGATTGACAACAAAATTCCATGCTTTTATAAATTATTTTTATGTTAATTTTCAAAAGTATTTAAGAAATTTTTCTTCAATAACCACACTTCAAAAAATGGATTTCACACTACTAGGTTTAAGGTTTGGGTTATGTATTTGGTTAAAATTTCCCAAGATTTATATCATATCTCAAGTGTCAGGTTTAGGTAATTTATTTGATCATAATTTCCCAATATTTATATCATCTTTCAGCCTTTTAAAATCCATGCATTCATTCCATTTGAATTTAACACATCATGACAAGGATGAACCCTAGTAATCTCACCAACTTTGTTACTATGCTTCATGAATCATAATTCAAATGGACTATGAATTTGGCTCTTTTTCTTGACTAAACAGTATTAAGCAAAATCCTCTCATTCAAACTCAACCCCAAGTCATACTCAAAATTTTGACATGTGCATAACATTGGCTTGGCAGCAAGTTTGACACCCAAGTCCTTGCAAGTCAGACACGACTATTCATTTAAAAAAAAAAAAATGATCATATCCTTAAATTGTTAGCCCTTGGACTCCTTCATTAAAGAAAATATCATTCTATGATCTTGATAATTGGTCTATCAAAACATGGATGGGGAGAAATATGAGTTAAGGAGTAGAGAAAGAAATTTTCCTTGACATTTCCTAGAATATTTTGAACTTTTGGGGGCACATCACGTGACACTACCATCACGACACTAACATTGTTTGGTAAAGTTCCACTGGAAGAGGCATCCACTGATTCATGTTCCTCAACCCGTGACCGTAAAGGTAATTCTTCCTGAACATTTTTCCTAGATGATGATAATGATATATAGTCCTTATCATCATAAATATGGATTTTATTTCTTCACCCATGCTCCACCTTTCCCCTCCCAATTGTATATAAGCATCAGTTTCTCTTTCATGCTTCCCTTTGATTGCAAAGTTATACCCATACCTAAAATCCACGTCTTGATTTTGGTTCTTATGCTTCTCTTCTTCTTCTAAGCTAAGCAATCAAAAAAAAAATTACCTCCCTACCACCAAAAATAGATAAACAATTTTTCCTACACTATCTTTGAAGCTCCAAAAGAGGAATACTAAACAATTCTCGAGTTGTTGCTCCCTCTCCAATCACCATAGCAACATTTTGATTTGGACAGATCCATCTATTATGTCTATAAGATTGGATTTAGAACTATCAAGGTCCTTCAATCGTGGGGAATCTCAACATATTGAATGAAAGGGAGGGACACCTGAATTTCCAAACCGAAGAAAGCTAGCTCTTCGTCCATTCACATAAGCATATGAAAGGAGAAACTAGTGTGACCAAAACTAGAGAACTTTCATCGCTCTCTTCAGCAAAGATGCCATAATTGTTATGAAACTAGCTCAAGAAAAGATAGAAAAGATAGTTCAACGCCTTGGAACTCAACCTCTTCGAGGGGGAAACCTCTTTTACATTACATAAATGAACAATTGTTGGATGATTCAAATGACAAAACCTCCTTTCTATATATAGGAATCTAAGGAGTCACAGTATAACCCAGTCGACCTAACAATAATAATATGAAGCCACAAAAATAACAATAGAGGGATTCTATGGGGCACAATAATAAAAATATGGGGACAATAAGGCAAAAGAATATTAATAAGGGATACAACTACAATAGTAATGGGGTAATCACTAGTATTATAGGGACCTAACATGCCCCTCTCCTTCAAAAAAAGTGTTGTCCTCAATGCTTGAGTAGTTCTGGATGCTTCTGTATAACATTCTCATCATCCCATGTGGAATCTTCAGCAAATAAGTTCTTCCACTTGATGAGATACTCCGAAATTGATCGATTTCATAGCTATCGAGTTCATGTTTTTGTGACTGCTTCCAGTTCCAATATAATTTTTCCTTCCTCGTCAAGTTCTGGCAATATTCTTTGAACTGGGATCTTTTCGCCTATAACCTTCTTTAAACATGAAACATGGAATACTGGGTGCACTCGAGATGCTGCAGGAAGCTCCAATTTGTATTCCATAGTACCAATCTTTTGCAACACCTTGTACGGACCATAATACTTAGGTGATAATTTATTATCCTTCTTAGCTTGCTTGAGGGACATTTGTTTATATGGTATGTACCGTAGGGAATACCCATCACCTACAATCAAAACTTCTTTCACTGCGATTGATGTTGCTGTTGTTTCATTCTATTTTGTGCCAACACGAGGTTATCTTTAAGAGTATGGAGGACTTGTTGTTGATGTTCGATGTGATGTTCCACTGCTTGAACCTTAGAATTTTCTCTTAAATATGATGCGATGGATGGTGGCTGATATCCATAAAGTGCCATAAAATGAGTCATTTTTGTTGTTGTATGGAAGGAAGTGTTATACCACCGTTCAGCCTGAGGCAACCATTTGACCCATTGTGTCTGTTTATCAGATACAAAGCAACAAAGATATCCCTCCAAACATTTGTTTACTATCTCAGTTTTCCCATCAGATTGAGGATGATCAGATGAGCTATGAGCTAACTGAGAACCAAGAGAAGAAAATAATTCTATCCAAAATATTCCAGGGAAAATGGGATCTTTGTCACTTACAATAATCTTTGGGTTTCCATGTAGCTTTTGAATTGTTTCCATAAATGCAGTAGAAACTGTACTGGCTTTAAATGGATGTGATAATGCACAAAGGTGTGCATACTTGGTAAGTCTTTCAACTACCTCCATGATGACACTCTTTCCCTCAAACTTGGGTAAACTTGTGATAAAATCCATTGAAACCTCCTCCCAACGCTGGCTTGGAATGGATAAAGGTTGTAATAGACTCGATGTCTTAATTGTTTCAACTTTATTTTGTTGGAAAACGAAACATTCCGCCACAAACTTTTGAATATCTGATTTAAGGCCATCCCAAAAAAATTCCTTCTTAACC
>APFE031025315.1:109517-120717 GCA_000404065.3 Pinus taeda | reverse complement strand
AGTGCTCGGATAGATCTTTCTAACAAGCTATTGTACGTGTCAAACGGAGATCGTATGCCAAAGTTACGACCCCAGGAAGTTGATGTACCAATTTACCCAAACGGGACCCACAGTTTGGTGTTTCATCTTCTAGGGTTAGGTTTTGGAATGTTAAGGGTTTTCCATTGTTTCTCAACAATAAATAGGCCTTTGAGCCTCATTGTAACACAATTCAGAGGCATGTAGCCGCCACATCTCTTCTCAAAGAAAAGCTACCATCGCCCTAGCTGGTTTATTTTCAACTCTGTTTGTAAGCATATTTCAGTGTTTTCCATTAATGAAATAAAGTATTATTTCCGCTGCATCTTTGTGTATATGGTTATCTCCGTATTTTGTTGTGTTCCTGTTTAAATCCGGATCACCCTTTCTTGTAATTGTCCCCTTAGCCATGCATTCTTTGCTTCCAACTGAAATTTCATCATTGCCTCTTTATCCCTTATGCTGCTAAGTTATTTTCCCATCTCCTTTACTTTCTCCTCCATGTGGCCTACATCCTCCATTCCTTTAGATTTGGAAATTTGCATCCACCTATGTGTTCTTTCCCTTTATTTTTCAATCTCAAGGAATAAGAGGGTGGAAAATTTATGTGGGATGACCCTACCCCCTTCAATGAACCTATATTAAGAGTCAACATTGGGTTGAGGACTAGGTTCTCTCAGTTCTGGGTCTTCCTTCTTTGTCTCTTACTGAGTGATACCTTCTTGGTCCATTTTCTAAGTTTCCTGTAGGTATAGCAGAGTTTCTTCTAGGATGGCCTCTGCTTCCTATATGTCCTTCTGTGTCTCCTATAGGATACCTTTTCCCTTTGATGAGGCATACCTTGTTCCAGGCCTCCTAACATAGGTGATGGGAGATTTGGGAGAGGCTTGTCCTAATGATCCTTCTCCTTTATTTTTCTCATGAGGAGTTATCTTCTCTTGTTGCTTTGTTGAGTATTCAATGACAATAGGAATTTTGGTGGGTTTTTGAGGTCTTCCTTGCCTGATATTTGTGCTTTTTCTTGTCCTAAAGTACAAGGGGGTTTGTCTCTATCTCTTCCCTTTTGACTTGATAGGTGTACTTATGGCAGTAACAGCAGCTGCTACCTCTTTCTCAGTGGGTTTTGGGGATTCCCTTGGTTATTCTTCCCCTTATTTGCCTTGAACTATAGACCTCTATTCTTCTTTTTGTTTTGCTTCCTCTTTTACATTCTCCTTCTCATACTTGTCTTTCTCTTTCTCTTCTTCCTCTAGTTCCTCACTGTGTTCATTTGTTTCTTCTTTTGTTTCTTCTTCTATCTCTTCTTCATTTTCCTCCTCCTTTTCTTCCTATTTTTCCTCCTTTGTTTCATCTTCATCCCTCTCACTAGTAGTGGGGATTTTGTCATATTCAAGAGTTTTTATTTCTCCCTCTGCCTGCATGTCTCTGAAATTTTTCCATGTAATAGGGAGTCTTAGGTTTTGGAGAGCATCTTCTAGGATAAGTTTTATTAACCCATCATGGGCTAGTTGTTGATGTTTTCCTTCCTGCACTTTGATGTTCATATCTATCATTGATTGAAGAAGAAAGTAGGGTATATATAGTCTATTTTGAGGATGTGTGTCTACTCCAAACCTTAGATGTGTGTCTACTCCAAACCTTAGTTCTTGGAGAAGCCTAAAATGGTATACATACACCACACTATATCTCCCTTCATATGATATATATTTAATGAGGTGGTAGCTAACTTCATTCCAAGGATATGGAAGGCTTTCTCTTCTGACCCCATTTATGTCCTCCATTGCCTCCTCCCCTTCCAAAAAGAATGTATTATTTTCAAGGGTGTTGTTACCCTTATCTTCTTTTCTCCAAGGCAACCCTAAATGAAGTGTGGTGATTCTACTTATGACTTCAAGGTTGATTTCTACCGAGAGGCCTTCCACCACAGTAGTGGCATGGGTCCTAGTGAGGGGCATGAGTGAGAGAGGAAATTCTCTAGCCACCTCATCGTTGTATCCTCTCATTATTTTAAAGAAACCCATCCAATTGTGCCTTGTGAAAATTTCTACTACATGAGGGTGTTGATGAATTCTTATTGTGTTTGTGGGTTCCCTCTTATTAAAACCCCCTCTCATGTTATGGAGGTTTGTATGGGCATAATTCCAAGATTCTAGTGGGTGAGAGATTTAAATGATAACTCTGCAATATAATTCCCCTAGAATCCAACTTCCTTAACCAAATGGAGGATTTTTTTCTTTATTTTTAGCTAGAAAAGATGCGAAGGTATAGCTTCTACCTCCTAGTTACTGTCTAATGAAGAAAACCTTTGATATTTCCTCCCTAGATTCCCACTAATAATCATGTAGATTACTACTCTGTATCCTGTAGGTATCCCTATAGGATCCTCTAGGTTTTCCTGTAGAATCCTGTAGGTGCTCCTACACTACAAAATTCTCATTGTCTTTCTTGTAGATGTTGCTTCAAAAGGCTGAGAGCAACCTATTTTCAATGAATCCTCGAGATTGTGAATGCTTCGTTTGCATGGAAATCAGTGTTTTATTTCCTCATATGGGTGATTGTCTAGGGTGGGGTGATGGCTACCTAAGTACGAGCACCCACTTTTGTACCGTTGGTCCCACTATCACTCCATCATTCCTCCTTACCTCGTAATCATCTCCCACTTCGATCATCCATAATTTAACCATTTTTGGCCTTATCTATTGTTTCCTCTGATTTGACTGCTGCCATGTGTGGAGTGGTGTAACTGTTTTCTCCTCGTCGACTAGTTGAAGGATTCCAAGTTAACTGGCCACATTTGCTTATAAAACCAACTCTTTCATAATCCTACATTTTTTTTATCATATCGTGCTAACTAGAGAGCATAATAAAGATGACATACCTGTGGGTAAGATGCTCTGATGTTGCTGCTTGTTGTAGAATGATGTCCCTGTATTGTGTATTTGTTGCATATTTTTTTGTATTGGCCTCTTTTGATGCTTGTTTCCTTTGATGTGTACGTACTAGAGAGTGATGTTGATGATCAGGCTATTGTTGTTGAGCTCTGGCAGAGCTTCCCTGACATTGGGATCTATATGCTAAAGATGACTGCAATCGTATGAAATTTCCTTTTATAGGATAGGCTGCTACAGGATTTCCTACAACATGTCCTGTAGTTGCCTCTCCCCTAAACTTTCATTATTTTCTGCACTTCTGGAGCATAAGGATTGTTTTAATGGGTGTAGAATGGGCCTAGTGATTGGTAGGTGAGAGGTATAGCCTTAAAGTATTGTCCCCTCGTCCTTTGTTCTCACCCTCTTCTATTTGTTTTTTTTTCTATGAAAATAGTAATCTTTTTTGTAACTGACTTATTAGATGGATGCAATGGAAACATGGTGGTGAGAGGCATGGTGATGAGGTGGTGGAGTAAAGATTTTATTTTTCAACACAGCTTGTTCATCCCCTTGATCTAGGGTCACTTTTCTTGGGATTCCTAAGCCATTATAGTTCCTATAGGAAACTCCTGTAGGTTTTCAGGGAATCCTGTAGGATTACAGGGAATCTTGTAGAAAACACAGACCCTGTGTAAAATGAGCTGGATGAGTTCATAAATGGAGGGATTGATGGGATAATAGGGTGGAGGAATGAAAATATGAATTATATAAGTCCTTCTTCTCCTCTCTAGTTGCTCTGATCCTCCTCCTACTGACTTGAAAACAACATTTTCAAAATTTTCTTTTCTCTCTTTTTTTTTTAACAACTAGTCTGCCTCCAAGAGGTTTTCATCCTAGTTGCTTGCCCTGGGTGCCTCAAAAGAGGTTTTCACCTAGAGATCTTTTTATTTTTTCTTTTTTTGACATCATTGGGCTGCCTAAAGAGGTTTTCAACCCAACAGTAGGACTCAGGTGCCTCATGGAGGTTTTCACCTGAGTCTCTTTATTATTTTTTTTATTTTTATTTTTATTTTTAGACACTTGATGGGGTAGAACTTTAGACTTGTTCCACCACCATCGATGTCTTGCTGATGCCATTGATGAATTCTTACTTTGATAAAGGATTCTTGTAGACCTTCAATCTGTACCCATTGACAAGTAAAGGAATAACCTTTGCATCAATGGTTCTTACCTGTATTGAGACATTATCATGACATTTTTCTATGACATAAAGCCCTAAACATATAGTCCTTAACTTGCCTTTAAAATCCTTGTATATGGAATCATACAACAAAGCCCAATCCTCTTCTTAAAACTGTCTATCGTTTATGTTCTTTTCATGCCAAATCTTCCTTTGACCTTGAGTCACCTCTGTGAAGGAGGGCATGCATCCTAAACTCATATAACCCATTCAGCTGGAGAAATCTCTCTTGTTGTGTCCTGGTGAGATCTAGATCTAGTTGTGTTGCCATTCTTAAGGTGTTGTATTCAAATTCAATGGACAGCAGGGCCTTTTTCCCATAGACTAGCTCATAAGGAGTGAATCTAGTGGTGGTCTTCCAGGTGGTATTGTAGGCGCAAGTGGCCACAACTAATCTATATTTCCAGTCCTTTCTATTGTTTCTAATCACTTTGGTCATAATGCCTTCCAGCGCTCTGTTGGTTACCTCCACTTGCCCATTAACTTGTGGGTGGTAAGGAGTGGATTTTCTATGCTTGATCTTGTGTTGGCTTAACCAATTTTCAATCATGTGAGATGTAAATTGGCTGCCTGGATTAGTGACCAGTTCTCTAGGGTACCCAAACTTATAAAACACATTTTCCCTTATGAACTTAACCACTTTCTCCTCTGTTGTTGCTTTGATGGCCTTGACTTCAGCCCACTTGGTTAAATAGTCAGTCCACATGATGATGTACCTCTTTTTCCTAGATGGAGGGTCAATGGGTCTAACGAAATACATGCCCCACTTGTCAAATGGATCGAAAGTTACTTGAGGTTGTAGAGGCATTTCATCCCTTGGGGTAGGTTTCCCCATCCTTTGGCACCAATCACTATTGAGTCTCAACCTTGTACCTTCCTACACACCCTCTTAACCCTCATACTCAACTCACTTCACTCATCCAGTGGTTGAATCATTGCATTATAGTTTTAAAAGGACTGTTTATATTGTTTTCTAACTATACTGATGTCTATTGTTTGGTTTAGTCTTTTGTTCATGCAGCTGCGGAAACTTGTCAATTTTCGTAGCCCGCACAGGTTTCCGCAGCCCACACAGGATTCCGCAGCCATTTTGTTAAAGGTTGTGCCCCAGGTGTCTTCTGAAGGAACGGGCCATATGGGCAAGCTCCAGATGGCATGTGCATGGATCGTGTCCCTTTGAACTGGCCAAATCATCATTTTGAAGCCGCGGTCAACCTAAGTCAAAGACGTGGCCAACCGAAGAGTCCAGCGATGGCACGTTACTGCTAAAGGCACGTGAATGATACGTGGCCTAGTTCCCAGCTCACGGAGGCTCCAGCGCACCTGAGGATCATTTTTGAACAACGAATCTAACAGCCCACCACTCCAGGATTTAAGAAGCATAACGACAGTTAACTAGATCTCGGCTCATGAGATCTACGTGTCCATGGCACGCAGTTAATAGCCTAAGTGGTTGATTAGTCAGTTGTAGGACTTTTACATTATAAATAACGCGTTTTCAAACGCTGTAAAGAGACTTTTGATGCATAGAATTTCTAAGCTATTATGTAATTTCCGCATGCTGTTGGTTATACCACCCCACTGTTTTACATGTTGCTGATTTGAATACATGAGTAGACTGTTCTGAAGATAGTTTTGTGATCATTTGATTGGCTGAAGTGGCAGAGGGCCCCTGCATACTGAAGCCCTGTAAAGTATTTGTCTAGTTTCTTTATGCTTTTATTTTGTCATTAGTTTGTACATAAGATGTTTTGCTTTATGATTTTTGTTGTTTATATCTTTGTCTTTATAAACTGATCAGTGCTTTTTGCAGGTTCCTTTTAGGCAGCCCGGGCATTCTTTTATTTTCTTTAATAACTTTTGGCATATGTGATCATCTTGTCCTGCCTGCTAACCTTTATTTTTTGCAATTTACATTCAGCACTGTCCTTTTCCAATTGTTATTTGTTTATTTCTTTTTCTGCTAAATTAGATGTCATGCTACTTAATAATTTTATGATTTCTTTCTGTGGTCAATGACTATATCAGCAAGAGATCAAAAGATCACTAACGGTGGTGTGATTTAAGTATCATATTACTTACTCATAGTTGTTTCCATAAAGTAGATTGAGCTGTATGGTAATGAACTAAAGGAGTCTAAGTAGTGTGATTAATTTCTTTTTATATTTAATTATCATATTGCTTTTTATGTTTATAATT
Source organism: Pinus taeda (assembly GCA_000404065.3). Classification (NCBI taxonomy): domain Eukaryota; kingdom Viridiplantae; phylum Streptophyta; class Pinopsida; order Pinales; family Pinaceae; genus Pinus; species Pinus taeda. The sequence goes on along the minus strand of APFE031025315.1, from coordinate 114,390 downwards.
ACTTCCCCAAGGTAGATTGAGCTAAGGGGTAAAGGATTTGAAGAATCCAAGTAGTGTGATTAGTTTCCTTATGCAATTTATTTTCTTTAACAGTTAAATATCATATTGCTTTTTATGCTCATGATTACTTCCCTAAGGTAGGTTGAGCCAAGGGGCATAGGATCTAAAAAGCTCAAGTAGTGTGAGTTAATTGCTTTACTTTAGTTTGAGTTGTTTTCCAATTTTTTTCTTTCTTTTCATTTTCAGTAGCAAGGATACTGGGCCATTGCTATTAGTTCACTTTTTGATTGGTTTCAGTTATTGTAAAGCTTTCTTTTGAGCATTTTTCAAGCATAGAAATCATAACCATTCACACTACACACACTTCACACTTTACTTTCATCACCACACATTAAGAAAAGAAGAAAATCCAAAAGCAAACTAAAAAGCTTAAAATGACAAAAACTTAAGAAAATGGTTATCTAAGTACATATAGTACACCTCACTTCATCAGTCTACGAACCCTGGGTTGACAATATAAATAGAAATTTAGATCACACTAAATTGACCAAAAATTTTTGGCGTCGTTGCTGGGGAAGTGAAATTAGGTAGCCAATTTCTAAAAAAAATATAAAAACAAGAAAATTTCAAGAAAGGAAAATTGATAACCTCTCAAAGTATGCTCTCCTCTTGCACCTAGTGTGATCTGGAGGATCAGAAAATAGAAAGTTATTGGTTTAATAGTTTCTTGAGTATGCTCTCTTCTTGCACCTAGAGTGACCTGGAAGATCAGAAAGAGAAGTATTAACCTGACTTGAAGAAAAATAAAAAAATGGCATGCATAGAGCAAGAGATTCTAGGGGAAGGTTTTTAGCTAGAGCCAAGGGTTCAATTTTTACAACTCCATATACTTCAAGAAATAGGCAAGAGACACCTCCATCATCTCCAACTCATACTCCTAGATCTAGGATTCCTGTAATTCAAGAGGCAGTAGTTGACTCTCACACACCATCTATTGAATCCGAATTAGAAAGAGATCCTTTCCTTCCTTCTACAGGGAGACAGATTGTAATTGAAGAAGTAGAATCACCTGAGGAAGAGGGAGAAATTCCTCCTTATTCACCCTTGGTAGAGGGACCAAAGAACTCTGAAGTCTCTGAAGAAACTACCATGGCAGAAGGAGCAACCGGACTTGGTAGAGGTAGAGGTAGAGGTGGAGGAGGGAATAATGGAGGAGGTAGAGGTAACATTGGAGGAAATATGGATGGAGACAATTCATTCGGATTTCCTATAGTTGATGATGATTCCCGAGCCACAATGAAAAAAATTTCGCCATTTGTCCTCCCAAACTTTCATGGATTAAGAAAAGAGGACCCTGAAACATTTTTATGGGATTACTCACTCAATCCATTAGTACTTGGAATGATATGAAACAAACATTTTTGGATAGGTACCTGGAATATTGTATGCCCACCAATCACAAGGATGAGGTATTCAAGATGGTGCAAAAGGAAGATGAAAATTTGGAGGATTTACTTGAAAGATTTCAATATAACCTGAAAAGAGCAAAAATGAGTAACTTAGATGAGGAAACTTTGAAAGCCCTTCTATTAAAAGCCATTAGAGATGAATGGATAGATATTTGAACATGATGGGAAAAGGAGACATATCTCAACTTCCACTTCATGATATAGCAGAGCTATGTGTTCATCTCTCACGGGGGAAATCTAAAACACAAAAAGGGCCTAGAGATCCTTCTCTCCTCAGAGCAAACAAATCTGCAACTGGATCGGTAAGTAGGGCTGAGATTGGAAACATGCTTGATGAATTCAAAAATGATATCTTAGGAAGTCTTAGTGAGCAACTAGACACTCTTAAGATCCATAATAAACAGCAAGCAGAAGTTGAAGCTTTAGCTATCTTTTGCCCAAAATGTAGAAAGAAACATGCTCTAAGGGAATGTCCCTTGGATGCAAAGGTTGTAGAAACATGTGTAATCTGTTCAGAGAATCATGAAACCAAGGATTGTCCTTCAATCCCTGGCCTCAAAGTTGTCTTTCAGGAAGATCCAAGTACCATTGAGTCTCTATGTTTTGTTGCAAGGAGACCTTGGCAGGGGCAACAAAATCAAGGGTTTAACAACTCTATGAATTTTCAACCCCCACCAAATTGGAATCCTTGGCAACAACCTTGGTCCCAACCTCAAAATCCTTTTCAATCGTGGATACAAGGTATGAAAAATCCTTATGCGATATTTGCTCAATTCTATCAATATCCTCCATCTTTTCAAAACCAACAAGCTCCACAACTTCCAAATCAAAACCCACAACTATCATTGTCATTTCATCAACAACAACCCTCTCAACAGAATCCAAATTCTCAACTCTTGCTCCAACAAAAGTCAAATCAACTTCCTTCTCAACCATTGCCAAACCCCAATAATAAAAACCCTCAAAATTCTTTCATGATGGAAGGTCTACAATTTCAATATCCTACCTATATGATTGTTCCTCTCAATGATGTACAACTCAGATCAGGTAGAGTTCTAGATAAACCTGCTATAGAGGTTCAAAAGAAAAGAATTTATGAGGAAGATTCTCTTGAAGCCAATAAGGGTTTTGAAGCACCTCTTCAAAACTCAAGCACTCAAAAAGGAAAAGAAAAAGAGTTAACCCCCACAACTCCTATAGTTGAGAAACCTGCATCTTCATCCACACCTCCTTTTCCTGAAAGATTACAAATTGACAAAGGAGTGGAAAAACAAATCTTGTTGCCTGACTATGAATTTCTAGATGAATTGAAGAATGTCTGTATCAAGATTCCCTTGTTACAAGCCATTAAAGAAATTCCTATTCTAGCAAAAACAATAAAGGAGTTAAGTCTTAAAATACCAGGAAGGAAACTGAGAGATACAAGAAAAATCCACCTGGTAGGAAAAATTGCAGATATCATGATGGGAAAAGTTACTATGCAGAAGTATGTAGATCCTGGTAGTCCAATTGTCAAAACAACTATCAATGGGGTAGAAATTCCAAATACTTTGATTGATTTAGGGGCTGCTATCAACATCATGAGTAGACAGACAATGGAACAGCTAAAACTTCCTAACCTTCTTTTTACACCTACTTTATTGCAACTTGCAGATCGCTCAATTATTAAACCAGATGGTGTATTAGAAGACATTTCAGTCTCCTTAGAATCTTGGGAACATCCAGTAGATTTCATGATTTTAACTCCCAAGAGTAATTTAGGAGGACATCCTCTCATCTTAGGAAGACCTTAGCTAGCCATGGCTGATGCTTTTATCAGTTGTAGGTCTAGGAATATGTATATTTCTGATGGTAATTCGACAAAGAAGTTCAATTTGTATCCTCCAGCAAAAGCAATTACAAAAATAGGAGATAATGAATGGATTGATGATGAAGATACTATACAACCTATCTTTACTATTTCTGAGATCAGTGAATATAATCAAATTCTGAATACATTAGAAAACTTTCAAACATCTTCAGAATATGACCACACACAATTTCAGTTGGATTCTGACATTGAGTATCTATCATCTACACAAATGTCTCTTTTCTCTATGGAAGAATTTGGTAGTTCCGCCATTGAGATCTTTCCAAGAAAAACATTGAATATCAACAAAAATTTGGAAAAATCACAACACGAAGAGCTAACCAAAATCTTGCAAAAACATTCTACTGCATTTGCATGGGAGTATACCTATATGAAAGGTATTGATCCTAAGACTTGCATTCATCACATTTACATTGAGGAAAACAGTAGACCAATCAGACAACCTCAAAGAAGGATGAATCCAAACCTTAGGGAGATAGTGAAAGAAGAGCTCCAAAAGTTACTTAATGTGAACTTCATTTAAAAAATTTCAGATAGCCGATGGGTTTCTCCTTTGGTTACAGTACCTAAAAAGAATGGTAAATGGAGAGTTTGCATTGATTACAGGGAATTGGACAAAGAAACCTTGAAGGATCACTTTCCCTTACCCTTTATTGATCAAGTATTAGATACTTTAGCAGGAAAAAAGTATTTCTCATTATTGGATGGTTTTAGTGGTTACAATCAGATTCAGGTAGCACCTGAATATCAAGACAAGACCACATTTACTTGTCCATGGGGAACTTTCGCCTACCGAGTACTTTCTTTTGGATTATGTAATGCACTCGCAACATTCCAAAGGGAAGTACTAGGAATCTTTTCTGATCTAATTCATGATTGTGTAGAGGTTTACATGGATGATTTTACAGTTTATGGTGATTCATTTGAAGAGGCATTAGAGAATTTGGAAAAGGTTCTTATCAGGTGTAAGGAGACAAACCTTTCATTAATTCATGAGAAATGTTGTATGATGTTTACTGAAGGGATTGTTTTAGGACATCATATTTCAGGAGATGGAATTAAGGTTGATAGATCAAAAGTTGAAGTCATCTCCAAGCTGCCTATTCCAAATTGTCAAAAAGATGTTAGAAGTTTTCTTGGGTTTACTGGTTATTATAGAAGATTTATTGAAAGCTTCACAAAAATAGCATCTCCTCTCTTTAAATTACTCACAAAGTACTGTGAATTCAAATGGGATCCTAATTGTCAATCTGCATTTGAAGCTTTGAAAACAAGAATATCTGAAGCACCCATTTTAAGAGGGCCAAATTGGAAACTTCCTTTCCATATTTCTACAGATGCTTCACATACAGCTCTTGGAGCTGTGTTGGGTCAAAAGGATTTAGTTCCTTATGCCATTTACTATACCAGCAAAAATTTGACTCCCACAGAGTTGAATTATACTGTGACTGAGAAAGAGTTCTTAGTTGTTGTTCATGCAATCAATAAGTTTAGACATTATATAACAGGCTACGAAACTTTTGTCCATACTGAT
>APFE031025315.1:46858-109497 GCA_000404065.3 Pinus taeda | reverse complement strand
ATGTATAAGCCTGAAAACCAATCATGGATTGGCAGTCTTATACAGAAAATATGGGGTGAAAATCAGGGGCACTTGACACTCCATATTTTCCAAAAAAAATCTCCTCTCATGTTTCCTCCATCTTCATTCCATCTCATCCACTCATTCCATTTCATTCCACTTTCATTCCATTTTCATCATCATTCTCACTCCATTCTCACTCCATTTTCATTCCATTCCATTTCATCAATAAAGTCCCCTGCTCAGGACTACTTTTCATTCATATATTTTCCTCTAAACTATCTTTGTGCAGATCAGGGGGTGTTATTTCAGTTTCTGCAACTGGCCATCGTTTCCGCAGCTGGAACCTGTTTCCGCAGCTGGAACCTGTTTCCGCAGCTAGAAACGATTTCCACAGCCAGCATCACTCTGTTTCAAAATAAAATCAAATGTTAGTGCCAAAAGCATGCAATGCAGGTGTACGTGAGCTCAGGACATGGGGCATCATCAAAATATCAAGAAGAAGCAACTGGTTACAAATTTTAAGCAAAGAATGACAAGTGTCCAAAGGTATGATCAAAACTCTCTATCAAACAGCACTTCAAGTCATCATTATGTATAGTTATTAACCCATGATCAGTTCTTCTATGTGTGTAATGATTTAATTAACCACCCACTACCATTCCTATTCCGTAATACTATCCCATACCCTCGCATTCACTCACCTTAACGGTCTCATGATTGCCCGAGTTCAAACTCAAAAATGACTCTACTTTTATTTATGACTCGTACTCCTAGACGTGACCTATTGTATTACGGCTCTTACAAGCCATAATTCCCGCAGCCGTCTACTTGAGACGTGTAAACCTCACATGTAGTCACCTAAAAATCGGGAAAACCAAGCCGTTATTCCACTCATGCCATAACAATCTCCGCATATACTCATGTTCATTCCATAAGTTCGATCACGGTCACCCCTACTCACTTGTTATTTTTCCGGTGATCCGAGCATTCCCTTTGTTTCCACTTGCAGTCAATACGCTTTGCTTGATACTATGACTACAGCCACTGCAGCCGATCCAAACTTCGATTACAACTACTTTAGTTTCTCCTAAAAACTCTATCACAGAGCTACTCTTCCTTAAACCCTCATACGTAGATAAAAACCCTCAATGAATTTAAGGCCGAGAGAATGGGAAAACTGCTGAGAGCCGAGCCGGAAGGAGTAAAGTACTTGGAAGGTTATCCCCAAGTCAAGGAGTTGTTAAAGAAAGCCAAATGGCTCCGGTTTATTCAAAAATTCAAAGGGTATAATAAGGAAGTAACTAAGACCTTTGCAAGGTCCTTTAACGGATAGACAGCAGAGGTGGGAAACTTGAAGTTTGCGGTGACGGAGGCCACAATTGCAGCAGCTACAGGCCTGCCTCTAGACGGAGAAAGATGGTTCAAGAATAGGAGCGTAGATGACCAAGTCTGGAGAACGATGTTGCGCAATCAAGGTATGGATACCACAGTTTTCACCCGAGGTATCCCTGTCAATGTATTGAAAGAAGAATGGTCTAGTTTGTTGTTGGTTATACAAAAATTATTACATGTGAGGGCCGTTTTGCTCCATACTGTACCATGTGAGGTTATGATGAATTTTATGGATGGACATGTTATCAATTTACCACATTTTCTGTTAGCAAGTTTAAAGAAAATGAGCATCACGGTTCAAAAGCATGTGGGAAACATTGAGCCCCATCTCTATCACCACAGGCTCATAAGAATTTTAATTGAGGAGCAGTTAAAGAAATCCAAGGATACTTGGGATCAATTTCTAACAAAGAACTACTTCCAAGAGCCAGCTGAAGCCTCTGGAAGTAGTCCATCAAAAATCCCAAGAAAAAGTAGGAGGGATAAAAATGCTACAGCTCAAGACTCCCCTCTTAAAGAAATTAAAGAGACTACCCATAAAGAGGAAGAAGACCAACCCAAGAACAAGAAACAAAAGAAGGAAAATGGAAAAGTAGTGACTCAAGAAATCTCTCTGTCACCTGAAAAATCATTGGAAGAGGACTACCAGCCTTTATCAAAAAGGCTAGAGGATCTCACAGCTGCTGCCTTGGCAAAGAAACAGCAAAAAGGGAAACAAAGTGCAGAGAAGACAATTGTGAGTTCATCCTTGAGAAGAAGCTCCCGGTTAAAAGGAAAATGGAAGAAAACAAAGGGAGAGCAGTCCCACATCATTGACTTGAGTGAAGAAATACTTGAGAAATCACCAGAACAGCCAAGCCTTGACATAAGCCCTCCACAAGAGGAAAGTCCTTTTCAGCAAGAAGAAGCAGGAAGTCCTCCTCCACAAGATTTTGAGTTCAAACAAAGAAAATCACCTGATGTGGGTCCTAACCAGCAGGAGGTGTACAATTACCTGGAATCTCTAGAGCAATCAGCTGCAGAGCCTAGCACTTCTTTGCCACTTGATGCCCAGGTTCATTCTCTAAAACAAGAAGTGTTTGAACTGGAAGTCCTAAATAGGCACATAATACAAGAAAATGAAACACTCAAAGAGCAAGGTAAAGTGGACAAAATGGTCCATGACAACACCATGCTCCATTTAGGACTGTGGCAGAAGAAGAATAGAAGACTGAAAAAGAGATGCAAGAAGCTAAGCAGGGCTCTAATCAATCTCAAGTTTAAATGTCTGGTTAGAAAACCAAGGATGATGATGTCAATGGCATCAAGGAAAAAGAAAAGAGGACTAGATGTCCTTGCAGAGGCCTCGGAACATGTAGATTAAAAGGGAAATCACACAGTTTTGGTTGCATGAGGACATGCAACACCTTCACAGTGGGGGTATGTTGAGCCTCAACCTTGCACCTTCCTACACACCCTCTTAACCCTCATACTCCACTCACTTCACTCATCCAGTGGTTGAATCATTGCATTATAGTTTAAAAAGGATTGTTTATATGGTTTTCTAACTATACTAATGTCTGTTGTTTGGTTTAGTCTGTTGTTCATGCAGCTGCGGAAACTTGTCAATTTCCGCAGCCAGCACAGGTTTCCGCAGCCCGCACAGGATTTCGCAGCCATTTTGTTAAAGGCTATGCTCCAGGTGTCTTCTGAAGGAACGGGCCATATGGGCAAGCTCCAGATGGCATGTACATGGATCGCGTCCCTTCGAACCGGCCAAATCATCATTTTGAAGCCGTAGTCAACCTAAGTCAAGGGCGTGGCCAACCGAAGAGTCCAGCGGTGGCACGTTACTATTAAAGGCACGTGAATGATACGTGGCCTAGTTCCCAGCTCACGGAGGCTCCAGCGCACCTGAGGATCGTTTTTGAACAACGAATCTAACAGCCCACCACTCCAAGATTTAAGAAGCATAATGACAGTTAACTAGATCTTGGCTCTTGAGATCTACGTGTCCATGGCACGCAGTTAATAGCCTAAGTGGTTGATTAGTTAGCTGTAGGACTTTTACATTATAAATAATGCGTTTTCAAACGCTGTAAAGAGACTTTTGATGCATAGAATTTATGAGCTATTATGTAATTTCCACACGCTGTTGGTTATACCACCCCACTGTTTTACATGTTGCTGATTTGAATAAATGAGTAGATTGTTCTGAAGATAGTTTTGTGATCATTTGATTGGATGAAGTGGCAGAGGGCCCCTGCATACTGAAGCCCTGTAAAGTATTTGTCTAGTTTCTTTATGCTTTTATTTTGTCATTAGTTTGTACATAAGATGTTTTGCTTTATGATTTCTGTTGTTTATATGTTTGTCTTTATAAACTGATCAGTGCTTTTTGCAGGTTCCTTTTAGGCAGCCCGGGCAATCTTTTATTTTCTTTAATAACTTTTGGCATATGTGATCATCTTGTCCTGCCTGCTAACCTTTATTTTCTGCAATTTACATTCAACATTGTCCTTTTCCAATTGTTATTTGTTTATTTCTTTTTCTGCTAAATTAGATGTCATGCTACTTAATAATTTTATGATTTCTTTCTATGGTCAATGACTATATCAGCAGGAGATCAGAAGATCACTAACGGTGGTGTGATTTAAGTGTCATATTACTTACTCAGTTGTTTCCATAAAGTAGATTGAGCTGTATGGTAATGAACTAAAGGAGTCTAAGTAGTGTGATTAATTTCTTTTTATATTTAGTTATCATATTGCTTGTTATGTTCATAATTACTTCCCCAAGGTAGATTGAGCTAAGGGGTAAAGGATTTGAAGAATCCAAGTAGTGTGATTAGTTTCCTTATGCAATTTATTTTCTTTAACAGTTAAATATCATATTGCTTGTTATGCTCATGATTACTTCCCTAAGGTAGGTTGAGCCAAGGGGCGTAGGATCTAAAAAGCTCAAGTAGTGTGAGTTAACTGCTTTACTTTAGTTTGAGTTGTTTTCCAAGTTTTTGCTTTCTTTTCATTTTCAGCAGCAAGGATACTGGGCCATTTCCTTTAGTTCGCTTTTTGATTGGTTTCAGTTATTGTAAAGCTTTCTTTTGAGCATTTTTCAAGCATAGAAATCATAACCATTCACACTAGACATACTTCACACTTTACTTTCATCACCACACATTAAGAAAATAATAAAATCCAAAAACAAACTAAAAAGCTTAAAACGATAAAAACTTAAGAAAATGGTTATCTAATTACATATAGTACACCTCACTTCGTCAGTCTACGAACCCTGGGTTGACAATATAAATAGCAATTTAGATCACACTAAATTGACCAAACAATCACATTGACTAGTATACCTCCTCACATCCTGTTGAAGAGTGGGCTAATAATAACCATCTTGTAGCACCTTGAATGTTCTCCTTTTGGCTGCAAAGTGACCCCCACAAGGCCCATCATGACAGGTCAGAAGGATATCAAAGAATTCCTTCTCCCTGACACATCTTCTCATAATTTTATCCAAACCTAGTTTAAAGAGGTTTCCCCCAATCCAAGTGAATGGGGCTCTCTTACTTATAATCTTGCTTTTCTCTTTGGAGGACAAATTTGGTGGAAACTGTGCAGACACCAGGTAATTTTCTATGTCAACAAACCATGGAGAGAGAACTGAAATGGAAAATAAGTGTTCATCCAATAACTGATCATCAACCATTCCTTCCTCCCCTACAGGAAAAGTCAATATGGATAAAAAATATGCAACAACATTCTCCTTGGCAGGCTTACCAATAATAGTTAGATCAAACTTTGTAATAAAACTAACCATCTAATAATCCGAGCATTTACATCAAGTTTATTCATCAATTATTTAATTGCAGCATAGTCAATATGCACAAATGTTTGGTAACATGTAAAGTAATTCCTAAATTTTTTCAATGAATGCACAACAGCTAGGAACTCCTTTTCAGTCACTATGTAGTTCAATTCGACTTTTGACATACTCTTACTAATGAAGTAAATGGCATAATGTAACATGTTATCTATCTAGCCTAGAGCTCCTCCTATGGCCTTATGAGAGGCATCAGCGTGTATATGAAAGGAAGGGCCTAATTTGGGCCTCAAAGAATAGGTGCAGTGGTCAACTTGTCCTTTAAGGTGTCCAAGGCCTCTTGATAGCTTTCTAAGCATAAAAATTTAGAGTCTTTGGCCAATAACCAAAATAAAGAAGAAGTTAACTTGCTGAATTCTTTTATAAATCTCCTATAATATCCAGCTAAACCTAGAACACTCTTACATCCCTTTGCTTTTGCAGAGGTGGGACCCTCTGGATGATCGCTATCTTATTTGGGTCCACCTGCAGTCCTTTTTGGGATATTGAAGTACTATAACAGTCCCAGCAGTCATTAAGAATTCACATTTTTTGAGACTAAGGGATAAGTTCATTTCAATGCATTTTTTCAGCACCTTACCCAAGTTGGACAAAGCCTCCTGGAAGTCACACCCATAGGGTGTAAAATCATCCATATAAATTTCTACTGCATCATGGACTAGCATGAAAAATATACTCAGGACTACCCTCTAGAAAGTGGCAGGGTCATTGCATAGGCCAAAATGAAGGACCCTATAAGCGAAAGTATCCCAAGGATAGGTGAAGGTGGTTTTATCCTAGTCCTTTGGGCTAATCTGGATTTGATTGTACCCACTGAACCCATCTAGGAAAGAAAAAAACTTTTTCCCTGCCAGGCCATCTAGAACTTGGTCAATGAAAGCTAAAGGGAAATGGTCCTTCTTTGTAGCTTTGTTTAACTCTCTGTAATCGACACAAATCCTCCACTTCCCATTTTTCTTTGGAACCAACACCAAAGGAGAAACCCACTCACTGTCTGAGATAGGGTAGATGAATCCTACATCCAACAACTTTTGTAGTTCTTCTTTGACTATATCCATGAGAGATAGATTCATTCTCCTTTGGGGTTGTCACAGGCCTGCAACCTTCTTTCATTAAATATGGTGAGTACACACCGAGGGGTACACTCCCTTGATTTCCTTGTAACTCCAAGAAAAGGCATCCAAATGTTCCCTTAGCATGTTGCACAACTTTTCTTCTTGGTGTACGGAAAGAGAGGGGTTGATTTTCAAAGTTCTTTCGTGGCTGAATTCTATTGTTTTGACACAAGTAGGGTTTAAATCAGCTAATCATAGATCAATATGATGGTTTCTCTTGGTTTCCTTTACTACTTCTACTAAGGACAAGGTGCTAGGAGTTGGACTTTGGAGTATGTGTTCAATCAAATCATCTTCATCCAGTTATCCTCCTCCCATGGAAGTTTCTAGCGTATAGAGTTAGGTTGAGTAGATTTAATCTTCTTCCTACTCTTCTAGCCATAAAGGTAAGTCATGTTCCAAATATGGTTGATCAGGAGGGAAAAATACCAACTGCTTAGACAGATGCCCATTTTTTATAGTCATATTTATAGCCCTACAGCTGATGTAAGCATCAACAGTGGCTAACCAAGGCCTCCCAAGTATGAGAGGATAACCACTAAGCTTGGCCTTAGGCTGTAGAACTAGGAATTCTGTAGGGTGCTCCCAGGAATCAATGGAGACCATCACATCCTCAACAACCCCATCAGGGGCTACTGTGGAATGGTCTACAAGTTGCAAGATTGTTGTGGTCTTTCTTAATGCACCCTGGAAATTGAGCTTGAGCATGGTGTCCTTAGTCATTACATTAATGGTAGCCCCAAGATCAATCAAAGTGTGTGGGACAATGGTGCCATTGATGTGCACATCTACTATAGGGCTTCTAGGGTCCAAATACTTTGGGAAAATTACCTGCCCCAACATTAAGTCAGACAGTTTTCCAGTGACATTAATGGTAGGGGTGTCTCTTTTTTTCCTCCTTGGATGTTTTAAACACTTCTCTTTAATCAATTTGTTGTAAATAGGTACATTCATGACGGCTTGGAGAGGTGGAATTTTGACACATAGATTTTTCAATTCACCCAGAAGTTCATTCTCTTTTGGGTTAGGCTGGACTGGATGAGTTACTCTTTCAGGAAAGGGAGGAGGATTCACTCTAGGCATGCTTTCATCTCTCTCCTCCTCACTCTCCCTAGGTGGATATGGAGGTTGGTTGTCCAGGAGTACTCTCCTAGACCTTAGGTTGATTTTCTAAATCTCCACAACTTAAGCAAGATATGATGTCTCTCCATTGTATACTTGTTGTGCCTACCTATTGTTCAGGTTAAGATTTGGTTGGGCAGACATCTGAGGTTGTTTAGGTGTAGAAGGGTGTTAAAGTTGTGGTTGAGTAGGAGGTGGAGTTAATAAAGCTGGAGCATTGTTCTATGGGGGCCTCCACCCCTAGGGTGGTGCATTCCACTGAGGTTCTGGTGGACTATATGTCTGAAATTACTGGCCGGTCAAATGGGAATGGTACTGAGGTGCAAAATACCAAGGCTGGGGTGTAGACCAGGAGGGATGAGCAGGGGGGCCCAAGAGGGAATGGATGTGTTTTGGTTAGGGTTGTAATATGCATGGGATTACCCTTGCATGCCCTGCTGGTATGGCCGAGGCCCATGGGGTCTCCTTTGATTTCTGTAGCAGAGCTATTCAATGACCCCTTCAATTCCCTGATACGCAGCTTTTAGTCCAAGTAGAGAAGGACACTTGTCTATGGAGTTGTTTTCTTCACAGACTGAGTAGATTTCAATTAGGTTTAATGGACATTCATTCCTAGGGTTCCTCCTTGTGCATCTAGGGAAGAATATGGCTAATGCTCTCTCTACTTCCTCCTGCTTTCTCTTGATGTGCATAGTGTCCATTTCTAGGGAAAGGGTTTGCAGCATTTCACTCTTGAAATATTCCATCATATTTCCAATTTCACCTTTTATGGATGTGTTGGAAGAGGATGAGTTAGCCATTGGTTGACTACCCCTACCCTTTTTCTTAGCTGCCCTAGAATGGTTCCTAAATACAGTCTTGATATCTTCATAGGGTAGTTGGTAGATGTCCCCTCCTACTAGTAGGTTTAAGGTATCCATAATATCTTCCCTTACCCCTCAGAGCGGGACAAGATTCAGTGACTCAGGATCAAGTGTGCACCTAGCCCTTTTGTAGCTAAGATAGAATGTTTCTTCATAATCCTCTAGGGATTCATCATGCCCCAAGGTCATCCTAAAAATTTCACGTTTGGTGTCTTTGGACCTGCAGTAGTCTCGATACTTGTTGTTGAAAGCTTGCTACATTAGTGCCTAGGTTTTGATGTTATCCCTAGGTAAACCCATGAACCAACGCAAAGTTGCATCCTTGTGAGTGGATGCGAATAATTTCAACTTCTTCTCATTACTGGTGTAATCATAAGTTCTACATATGACATCGAACTCAATTAAGAAAGTATCTGGATCTTCTGAGGTCAGGCCATGGAAATGAGGAAGAGCAGAGGGGCTTATTTTTTTCATCTTGGGATCCCCATTAGTTTCTTTGATGGGGAAGGCACCCTCAATTATTTCTTTATCTCCTCTGTCATTTCTATTTCATCCATTAAGTCAATTGGAATGGTTCTCCTTCTTCTTCTCCCCCTGTAGGCTCTTCAAATATCTCAGGTTTTTCACCTAAGGGGTCCTCCAATTCACAGCTACTAAAGAATAGGGAAGGTTGGTTGTTTGAAGTGGTGGGGGTATTTGGTAGAAATTTTCCAAAAATATCCCTATTCCTATGAGGCATGAAAGAAGTGTTTATGTTTTGTTTTGTGGTTTTTTTCAAGCTTTGAGACTAATTACATAATTGAAATAACAAACTGAATGGAAACTAACTTCTGAATGAAATCTCACTTGAAAAATGGAAAAGAAAGAAAACCAACTTACAATTACTTTTATAGAAATGAAGTTAATAGCAAAGTGTCAGAGATAAGAAATTGAAGAAAGAAAGAAGAAATCACATCTTACTCAGACACCTCCCCAGCAACAGCGCCAAAAATTGATGAGCACCATTATTGCAGCAAGAATGTTGCAACTCCTGGGGCTACCAACTTTACTTTATCAACCCAGGGATCATACAAACTTGGAGGTGACAGTGTTGTATACACAAGCAGATGTGATGGTTCTACTCTTCGTCACTGCTAAGCTTGAGATAGACCACTATGGTTTCTCAAACTAGCCTTCTATTGATTCAGAAGAAGCTTGATTACCAATGAGGAAAGGGGAAATTTGCACTAACTCAAATCTTGTCTACTGTAGTAAGGAAAGACTTAAATCAAATACTTAAACACACCACTCATCTAACTAATTGCTAAGAGGCTTTGCTTCAAAATAATTATAATTTAACATGTGTGTAATCCTACTTTCCTAGGCATGCAATCTGAAATAACCAAACACTCTACTGTTGTGCATGTAAATGAACACAATAATTCTTTTTTCCTTTTTTTCTTTTTTTATGTGAAAAATATGAATGCTAAATCCTCTTGGTGATGTGACAGGTGGATTAGAGATGGTGGTGAAAGGTCAGATGGCTTAGGAGGTAAGTAGGGGTCTTCTCCCATCTTCGTAGATTCTTTTCCCACAATTTGGCTTCAAACATGCCACTACAGGTCATCCTATAGGATGTCCTAATGCTTCCTACAAGATGTCCTAATGCTCCAACAAGATCCCCTGTATTCCTACAGTATCCAGTCGAGAGAAATAGGTGGAATTTGGAAGGTGGTGTAGGGCTTAGAGAAGGTGAATGGTGGGAGAAATGAGGCAAGGGAGTGGCTAGTACTTCTTCAGAGCTCAAAACAGAGTTTGTAAGATGGTTGGATTTTCTCAACAAACCTAGAAAGGTGTTCTTATGGAATGATGAATTGGTTGAGGGACTTAGTGGCTTTTGGTGTTCATGGATGGATGAGGTTAAGCTGGGGTTTCTGGTCATGAGATCTCCCTACACTATTGAAACTCTGGCATTGTATCAATCACTGCCATTTATCCATGAATCATGTAAAATAAGTGTTATCGGGAAATCTAGTGTCCACTCGGAGCTGTTAGTCCCACTAAGACTGGTAGCTATCTTAGAAACAAACAAACTAAAACTACTTTCGCTTTCCTTTATGAGAAGTAGATAAGAGGGGAACAAAGGACACCAACCTCAGTCTTGCGCTTGGTTCCTTGCTCGGTTCCTCTCCTTTTTTATAGATCTTTGCCGCTTCTTCTTTGTCTACCTAGCTTCAAAGAGCACCTGTGGAATCAAAGCAGCATAATACTATCGAAGAACAGAGATCTACAAACATAAGCAATACAGGACCAGATATGTATTGATCACACAAATGAATATATCATCAAACATATAAGAATGTGGAGGAAAACTTGAATAGCTTTATTAATATCAAGAATAGCAAAGAGGATTACAACCAATTGTTTTGACCCAGCATCATCCTCCAGCAAGAAAGCCCTTCTTCACTTCATGTAAAGCTTAGATCACCCAACACTATGATGTTGCACCAGGAAACCAACAGCACTTCCTTACAAGATACAAGATTCCGGCCTCTGGATCTTTGTGATGAGGGATCCATATATAGATGATTATACAGGGGTGAGTCAACTTCTGGGATTTTGATTAGTGTCCTCTCTCTGATAGTTCTTGATTCCACTTGGAGATTGATGATCTCTTACTCATCCCTGGGCGAATTCAAAGAGGCAATTGTCGAAGGAGAATTTTTTAGAAGATTCTATGATCCTCCATCTCGCAAAATGTCTCTGCCATTTGTCCATTCTCACCCATTGCACCCTACAGAAGGGTTTTCCAGTATGCATCGCACCCTTTACACTGAGTAGGTGAGATGCATTGCACCCTCTGCACTAGGAATTCTGTATGGTCCAGTTTTGACCAGTTCTGAGCAGTTTTCTGTGGAGAACTTCTGGGAGATGATGTAATCAGCTGACCTTGTTCTTTTAGGGAGTGAAGCAACACTTTTAGGGACTTAAGAGCCTTTGGTTTATGGACATTTATGATTGGGGTTGCAGTGCCCAAAAATGTCTATAACAATAAGAAAGATTTTCAATCAACTTAAGAAAAAAGAATTTAATTATCTAGTTGCCTAGTTCATGGATGTAAATACTTGCAGAGTAATTTCAAACACTATGAGATCTAATACAAGGCTGAAGATCTCAAGAATGAAAATTGAATCCTATTCTTGAAAATTGGCAAGATGTTGGCCTAAGTAGCAGAAAACCCTAAATTCCATAAGAAATCTGAATTCTGTCTTTTTGGGGTTGTATAGGAGTTCTTTCCTCAAACCATGGTCCCTAAAGGGAGGAGTGAGGCCAAACCTACCTACTATCAGATTTTTGGTATTCCTTTATCTTTCTAAGCTACTGCTAAAGCAATGCACAAATGGAAGCAAACTAATCAAATTCACAACTACTTGCAATGAAATAATGCTAAAACCAATTCAATCATTAATCTATGAAATCAACTAAGCATACAAGTACAAGAAGAGGAGCCTTTGCTGCTAGGGTTGGGCCCTAACCCAAGAGATTTAGCCCTCTGAGTCAACTCACTAATGAATCAAGTAAATTCTCATTCTCATTATCATATCAAAAAAATTACAAAACAATGTCTTCCACAAGTCTTGAACCCATACATAAAAAATCTGAATCCTAATGAGGCTCTAGGCCTCCTGATTTATACAACTGAAGTCTCCAACAACTTCATTAAATATAGGGAGGCTTGGCTCCCAAACTTAAGAGGAACTAGCTCTTAACCGTCACTAGCTCGGCTGCCTCTTGATATTCATGACTCGGCTGCTTGCAACTCCGAGCTAGTGTGATTTGATGGAGGAATATTCGATTGAGTGAGGATTAAATGAGGAGGATCTATCTCCCACAACCTCTCCTCCTTGTCTGATTCGATTTTTTTCCTTTAATTAGCCAAAATTTCTATGATTTGTTCTCAAAAACCTGCAATTAATGCACATTAGACTGCTAGACATAAAATCTTACTTTTACTCATCTCATTAAGTAAAATATGATTAAAATATGTAAGGAATTATGAGAAGAGTTGAGTTTAATAACCTTAGAGGTATATTAAGGTCCATATAGTTACCCAATGATGAGACTTATCAGTCTGTGATAGTTTTTTGGTTGATTGTCCATTCCTTTTGCCTTTTGCACTTTCTCAATAGTGTTTCTTTGCAGTTGTTCATTTAATGTTGGAGTGTGCTCAAAGTTTTATTTTCACATTGATGTTAACTATCATTGTATGAGAGGGTTCATGAGCAGCAACTAAAGAGGAACAAAATTGTAGAAGAGAAGAAAAGAAGGCGTGCAACAGAATTGACAACAAAAGTTTATATCAAGTAATCATAACACTTGACTTTGTATTCTTTGTTGGAATATGAAATGAGGCATTGTCTCTTGGTCTTCTAAAATTGCTTACATCTTGTCTCTTCATTTTTAGATCTGAAACACTAAATTTGTAATATAAAAATAGAGTTGAAATAAAACAACTTGACAATAATGATTACAAGAGAGAAAATCTACATTTTCCAAACTTTTATCATACAATTTTTTGTTTAATGAAAGCATATATTTTTAAGTTTTTGTCTCAATATTTTTATGTTCCATTTTAACAATGTTCAACCTTCACATTTATTAGCATAGCCTTTGCACTTCACATCACTTTCATCCTTTGCATTCCAATCAATGTTGTGACAATGGCATTCAACACAAATTAATGTTAACACAATCAACACAAATCAATCATGACCACTTGAAATCAATGCCAACATTACCAACATATAACACTATAAAAGAAGACCAAAAGCCTCCCTCAAAACTAAGCCAAATTTTATGAAATTCTATCTAAAATTTGGTCCTATCTGAGGCTAAGACATTTAGGGATTTTTACTTTTAACAAATAGTGAAGTGGAAAGTAAATAATGGAATGTTTTTTAATTCTTAAGAATTATCTAAGGGTAGAGGAGTGAAGGATATCTCTTAATACCTATGTGTAGCCTTCAACCCTGAGGCAAGAAATTAAGAGTTTCTTTGTTTTTCACTTAAAATAGGGATATGTTTGGATTTCTTTAATACAAGAGCAAACCATCTCAGGTATCATCCTCTCCAGCTTGAATTAACTGATGATTATATTTCTCTGGACAAGTGCAAATTAGGGTACCGATTCCTATGGCCTTTGTAAAGGAAACCTTGTGGCCAACTATCTTATGAAATAACATATTCACTCCTTTCTAGGGTTCAGACTTCAAACAAAATATTTTTGATCCTTGTGTGGTCTTTTATTTTATGGGTAACTTGCAAACATTGTAAGTAATCCAAGCTCATTTTGTGAAGAGTGAAAGGTCCTTACAGTGAAAGGTTGAAGGGTTTCTAATGCAAAGACCTTAGGGCTAAATTTTAGTGACTTTAAGACTGTCTTGAGGTAAAATTGTATGGTAGGTCCTTTATTAGAGAAAAGAAATGTCAAGATAGTTATTTCAACAATGTTCCTAGTTGTTTAACTAAGTTTATACATTTCCATAGATTTGTTGTGTTGTACTGAAAATTGTGGCAACAATATTGATGTATATGATGACAGAGTGAACTGAGATACTGTTAGATTTGACATTGACCTAACATCTGATAAAAACATTGTGATGAAAGTCTTGGCATGATATTCATTGGAATTTAAATGTTACAGTGGCCTTATTTACATGGACTCTTAATTTGAATTAGATATCTAAGATATATATAGTTAACTATTCATTTGACTTGATATGACAGTATCTTTGCTTGCCAGAATTGTGACTTGAAACTTTTGTAATATGATGCCCTGATTTAAATTGAACAAGAAGTAAATTGATAGTGAATTGAGATACATTGTTGACAGTGATGTTGTAAAGGTCTTATGTTTCAATATAGGGAGACTGGTGATCCTTTATTGCATGACATCCTTCCTTCACATAACAATCACAATATCTTTGTGAATGGCCTAGTGAAATAGTGACATACAAACTTGACTTAACTAATACATTGACCTCATAACTACAGTTAATTAATAGTGGTATGGTAATGGAGACTTGATAGTCGATTGACACTTGGGATGGGCATTGATATGTAAATAGATTTGATAGTGATATTATCATTTGACATAGAGACTTGATGATATGACAATTATTATGTACCTTATGACTTGACAATCATATTGTGACCTCCGATTGTAAGACACTTAGTAGTAATTTGAATTGACTATTCTATGACACATAACATTTATGCTTGACCTATTTAACCTCACTTATAGACTATAGTGATATTATTTTGACATAGACTTATGTACCTATAGTGACTTGACTTGACACATAGACACCTTGACTTGACTCTTGAAAGTATTAATAGCCTTTTTGTAAAAATTGTTGACATGGGGCGTGGACAGAAGTATATGATTAGTGATCAACAGTAGAAGTGATAATACATATGTTGGTAGCCCCCTCTTTGGTTCAATTTTGAGAGCTTTGCAAGTAGGTCGTAGGGATAACTTGAGGCACCTTGGTTTAAGCCATAATTACACTTCAATGCCTGGTACATGCAATTTTGTACAATGGTATAGTTGACTACTTCATGAGCACTTGAATGCATATTCATATGTCACCAGTGCAGTAGAGTGCAGCAGTAGAAATGGTAGTGTATGTAGTGGTCAGTTGAGCAGTGATATGACATGGTCAGGTTTTGTAGTTGTCAGTTGTTTTGGCAGCTTTGAAAATTAGGGTTTGATGTGTAGTGTAGTGCAATGATTAACTTAGAAAAAAATTGTACAATGATAGCATTTTGGTCAATGATGAGGAGTTTCAGTGATGAGAAGTGGTCAATGATGAGGAGTTTCAGTGATGAGAAGTGGTCAATGATGAGTAGTGGTCAATGATGTGTAATGGTCAGTTGTCAATTTAAGCAGTTTTGTACAATAGGATTTGGTAGGATATTCATATTGAGCAGTACAATGTTATCTTCTATACAACATTCTTATATTGATTTAGAGCACAGTGGGATCAAGTCTAAAAATTATGAAATGTGACCTGCTTTTTTATTAGGGTGGTAGGGTGGTGCAAGGAAAATTATTGGAGTCACCTTCAGGTTGGAGCCTAAGAACTCTTCAAGGTGGAAGGGTGGTGCTAGGGCAGGTCCTAGGCTGGAGCAGGGCATAGCCTACAACATGACATTGGATCATACTTTCAGTTAGGGTTGATAAAATAACAAGTGGATGAAGCATCCTTTCGACAACAGCTAGTAAACAGGGTGTTGGACCACTCGTTAGGTTGGGGCTTGACTTACAGGGCATTAGGGAATCCTTCTGGTTGCAACAGGTTATGAGGGTGTAGTAGAATCCTACAAGTTGTAGCCTACAAATTAAGGGTTGGAACCTCATTCAGTGGTGGCTAAAATTTGGATGTAATTAATTTCCTTTTAACAGGGACAAGACAACTACTAAGAAGCATTCAATGGTTTTTGACCTGGAGGGGATTTTCCACATAAAAATATTATGCCTGCTATTTTATCTTTTTGCATTGTTGTATGGTATCTAGTACAACATGAGCACACCTATCACTCGGCAACATAGTAGCTCGACATGAACAACACATCCAACATGTGCATACCAGCAGCATCATTTCGAGTTGTATCATGAGTCGCCTCGGCCACATCACTACTTTGGGTCATACTTGTGTAATCAATGTAATATAACATGGAAGTCCAAGAGATCCACAGATGAATTTAAAGAGTCATGTAAGTCGAACAATCATGAGGGAAGTCGAAGAGTCACAAGGGTCAGTTTCACCCTTGGCTATATAAACCCCTCATTTGTACATGCAAAGACTTTTAAACTTGGCTTCTCCCACATAGCCTTGAGAATTTGTAATCCTTTCTTTGAGGAGTGAGCAGTGGCTCCAAAGCTTCACTATTGGGGCTAGTGATGTATGGTGTATGAATGTGTCTTGGAACTTTTGCTTAATTCAGAATCCTGTCACAGGCCAGCACATTTTCACACATGTATTGTATTCATTTGTAAGATTATTCTTTGGATGCTTTTACATCTGTGTGGACTACTCCACCAGAAGTTACACAGATCTTGTTATGTGGTGTATCTCGACCTAAGTTGGAACTACTCCCTTTCGACTTGAAAGTCACTCTCACCCTTCCCCCTCTGCAGTGAAAGAAATTTGAGACAAGTGACACTAAGCAATCACCAGGCACATGAACCTCATTATTTGAAGACTAAGTGAACCACTCTCATGTGCTTACAAGCAAGAGCTAATCCATATATTTAATATAATGGAAACCAGGTGATCATACCATATGGGACTTCTACACCAAATGGTGTGAGGTCTATTTGGTACTTCATCCCAGGGAGATCTCCTGAATGTTGGCGGGTCCAGTACCACCAACACTTTTAGTGCTAGAAGGAGGGCCAGATGACAAGTTGAGTCCTCAAAGCCTATTTTGAATTTTCCCCCATTTATCATGAATTATGTTACACTTTGTCCTCCGAGATGTATGTCTAATGGAAATGACTTTGAAATCCCAGAGGATTTCTGGAATGACTTGTCACAACACACATATGCAGGTGAAGGCGGGACAACCTGGCTTGAACATAGAATTTCCTTTACAATTACATGTCACAAGTATAAAATCCATGAAGATTACATGACCTTCTCATTGTTCACATTCACGCATCGAGGGCACCCATTTCTATGGTGTGCCACACTGCTCGATAACTCAGTTCACTCTTTCTCTCATTTGATCACAAATATAGACGTGTTTTCCATCGTTCTGATCGTAGAGTGCTCAATAAAGAAATTATGAAATTACAGAAAGCACCTAATGAATCTGTTGAGAAATTTCACATGCACTTTTGTAATCTTTCATAACAAATTCCTGAATATGAAATTGATTGGGAATTTCTTGATGGAATATTTAAGTATCTCCTTTACATATCTGAGAACCCACAATTCTTAGAATCATTTGAATACATCCCAATATACCTCGGTGTTAGAGCTACCAAATCTAAGATGGACAAGGTCGTTGTCACAAGTGACTATCAGTCCTCTTCTCATCAAACAGCTCTAGCTCTACACTGCGTGGTGGGAGAAGGTGTGTGCACATATGTTGAAATGTCACGGCCTCCCACCCCACCTGCTCTCAATATCTGCGTAGATTTGGCTTGCAATCATGTTGACTATCATGTGGATGCGTTCCTTCAACCTTTTTCCCTACTTTCAATTGATCCTATGTACTATGTTATGTTCTCCCATTCCAGAATACACATATTATGTTCATGAGGATCAAGTTGTCGACGGATTTGGTGTTGGGAAACCAACTTGCACTATCATTCATGATAAGTGTGTGCAGGAATCTAAAGAAGAACCCGTGATGAAGGATGACTCCCTTCCATCTGTGCTTCATCTGCTCTATCCTGACATCTTGTGATTCTGCCACTTTTGATTTTCCCTATGAAAACACATCTCTGGATGTTTCTACTTTCAATCATTCACAAGACACACCGGATGTCAACCTGTCATTACGTTGCGAAAGGACACATCTTACTCTGAAAATCCATCCCATTTGTCATCTGTAATTTTTGTAAACATAGAGGGTAAATTTCCTTGTTTCTCATCAACCCCTCTGTATGATTCATCAAATCATGAGGATGTCGACGAACATCCTGAATTTTCTAATCGTGGTTGTCATGATCCCTATACTTCGTCAATTGATCACGATCATGCTGATTCACTTGTTGTTAATCTTTCTAAGTCACTGGTCTTTGATGATCTATCTATTGACGAAGTGGAAACCCCATACGCTGAGCTAATGGTTATGCCAGGTCCTTGTTGTCCTGAGGTTAGTTCCACTTCCGATCAGAAAATTTTTGAAACACCTAAGCTCTTCATCACTCTCTACTTTGCACTGAAGATCAATCTAATACACAGAGTTTACTTCCTCCACTCGAATCACATGGTCCCATCACTCATGCCTTGGAGGAATCTTACACAATGAGAACGCTTGCAAAGCATAAGTTGTTTGTCTTTATCATGTTCGCTCATAAATTACAATCCAAAGAGTGTGTATGTTTACCATTTGCATGCATTATGTCGCAACACCATGGTACGTCTGCAAAATATTTGTCTTGTGCATTCTCTCTTTTATTTTCTATGGATGCTTTAGAATTTAGAGCGTGTTGGTCTTAGTTGTTACATATTTCTTTTTCACTGGTTCACATGTATATATTTCTTGTTTACCATGCCTTCGCCAACATGGGAAATCCAATGCGTCAGTGGCTGCATTGGAAATATCACTTCACATGAGTAGGCTCATGCACTATTTAGTATAGGAGTAGGAGTATTATTTTCTTTCTTTCTTTTCTTTTCTTTCTAGTTTGCATGTTTGTTTTCTTGTTGACTTGATTTGGTTTTATTTCTTACTCCCTTTGCTTGCTTGTTTTTCTTTCGCTTTACTTATGCTTTTGCTTTTTGCTTTCTTTGATTTCTCGTGTTCGTAGGTTAGCCTTACATGAAACCATGCTTGGCTCTCGAGACAATCTGGGAAAATCTAAGAGGACTTGTAAAGCTACCAACATTTGGTTATCTATTTTCCTCTCTCTTTATGAAGATCTTGTTGTTTTCATTCGATGATGCCTTGATGGAAAATATGTTCGGTTCAAAGTGAGTCATGGTGAAAACACAACGCTTACACTATTAACTAGTACCACCTACTCTAATCAGTTCTTTTGGGTTAACCCTTTTCAACTCAGTCAAGAAGAGTAAAGTGAGGGGGGAAACCTTGACAAGCATTTCAGAGGTATATATAACATACTTCTTTGAAGGAGAAACCTCTTATGCTCTCAATAATTCAAGATCCCTTTTCCGCCTCCGAAATAAATAAGTGCCTATACACAATCTATGAAAAATGAAAAAAATGAAAAATGAATAAGGTGAAAGAAGAGAAAGGCTTCATGTGCAGAGAGGAAATACAAGTAACTCTGCTAGGGTACTGACTAGGCTCGCTGGCAATGAAGCGATGCTTGTGTTCCTATGTGACTACTCAGGGTACTGTCCAGGCCTACTAGTAGCAGAGAAACACTAGAGATGAAACTTAAAATATGACAGTTATATTACTTTTGCATCAATATAATCCCCATCCCCAATCGAAATAACTAAGTTGACTTGGCTTGGAATGTGTATTGATCGATCAAGAGAATGGTAGGACTACATATTTCACACAAGCTAGTGTGGGATCCATCACGATTAAATAATCAAACAATGCATTTGCAAGGGTTAGACTCATTTTTCATGAAACAAGATCAATACTGAGAGTTGGGAGTTCTACCAGTTTGTCACCAATGTTGTAGCGGCTACAACCACCCTCCAAAATTTTGGCTCGCATGCAAATTTCGGAGCTTACCTTGGATCATGCGATCGATCATTCCTTGGTCATTAGTTGGTAAGCTGATGATCTCAAGCTCCCCTCTTTGATCTTAGGAGTTGTCCATGTTCTCATCTTTATGCAGCATGTGTCATCTTTGGGCATAGGGATTTTTATTTCTCGTGCAAAGGGGTTGTTGTTTTGTTTAAGGAGAAAGCATGTGTGCATGAGTTGTTATCATCACATAGACATGTTTCACACTCACGTCACGCATTCTTGTCATGAAGGTTGTTACATCAAGAAGAGTATGTTTTATACATTCTAGATGGTCCACATTGTATCACTAAGTGTTTGTGAGTGATCATAATTAAGTCCTATCATTTTTTACATATGTTTCACCGTCTCACACTTAGCTCATATCTCGAGAAACCTAGCCTCATCCAACTTCCTGGAACTATGTACTTTTCTTAGGCAACCCTCAATCTTTCTCCCTTGCCTCTTGGAAATCTGCATTGCGCAGAGACCCCAGCCTCCCTTAGCATTAAAAACTATGCAGTGGTTTCCTCTGGTGTCTTTCCCCTAACCGGAACCTTCTGTCTCCATAAATTGTGCAATATTGTCCCTCAACTAATTACTCTACCTTGCAACCTAAAACTGCACATATGTGTCCTCCTAGAACCCATCCCGCAATAGTGCCTTACATCCAAAAACTCCACAGTATTTCCTCTCAGCTACCTAGTATTCACTGCACTCAAAAAATGTGCAGAGGTGTCCTCCCAGAACCCCATCCCACATCAGTGTTGTTTTCCTCAAAACTACGCAGTGTTTTCCAAGCTTCCCTATCTATCTTGCATTTAGAAACTATGCAGATGGGCCTCCCAAGGCTTCATCCCGACAATAGTCACTGCCACTGAAATTATGTTGACCTATCTCTAAGTGACTACAAGATAAGGTGACATGTTGAGATCACTCCCAAGGAGTTGAGGAGAAGGACCAAGAGACCAAGTGATGGAAAAAGATTAGGACCGCATGTAAACTTCAACAGATGCATGATCATCTCAAGGGTAAGTATGGTAAGTAAAGAACATCTTTCGAAGTACACCTGTTAGTTGAGTTTGTAAGACTTCTTGTCATTGTCATATCATTCTATCTTTAGTAATAGGCATGGGTGCAAACACAAAAAATTCATTTCATGTGTTTCCTCTACATGTCTTGCTTCCTTTTCGCTTAATTGACCAATTGTCCTCTTTGGCATGCTGATTGTTATGTCATGCTTGCGACCTTGTTTTGGTGATATCGAAGGTTTTTCTTTGTGTGCATGAGTTGTTCCAATCATGTAAACATCCATCACATTCACACACGAAGTTGTAAATAATTTTGTGGAAGTTTCCTCACGATCGTTCAATGATCTATCTCAAGTGTCGCACTTATCTCTCTCAACCTTTAGATAATCACTCTAAGACATGTTGGCTTGTTGGTTTGAGGTGTATTTTCATCAAGTCGTGTTGATTTTGTGTTCCCAAGGTCGTGTATACATGATTTCACTCACTCACACACTTAACCATTTTTCAGAAGATCTGTCGATCGGACCACGCTCCATCAGTCAGACCTCCATTGAGCTGCACTGCGTAGTCTCAGCCCTGAGTGACCAAGCATTGTTGCCCAGAACTACGCAAAGCTTGAGGCTGCCCTCTAGGAAGTCTACACCACACAATTCTGGAATCAACCCAGGTGAATGTCACCCAGAATAGAGCATAATTTGCCCAGGAAGACATCTCAGTCTACGCTTCCCACAAGACTATCCATCAAGCCTCCCGTTGGTCAACCAGAAATTCTAACTTGATCAGTGAGTTGGGGTTGCACTCATATCCAAAATTGTATAATTGTCCAGTCTTCCTACCTTCACTTCCTAAAAAAACTGCGCAGACATGAGGGACAGGCACTCGCTTCTTGTACTAAATTGTCCTAGTAAATTGCGTAGTTTTTCCAGGCATTCCCCTGGTTGGCCTACTCTCCATTCCTCATGAAAATTGCACAGTTTTAATTGACATTCCACCTATTTCCCGACACCCCGCTTAGCCTGAAAATTACATAGTCATGCCCTGCTTGACTACGTCCCAGAAATGTGCAGTTATGACCAGCAAGCTCTTGCACCCTGATCTCGTCCTCCTGCTGAAAACTATGTAGTGTTCACTACCATTGCTTCTTGTTGCCCGCACTACCTCCCTAGAAAAACTACGCAATTATACCTCCCAGCTGACCCATCTCCCAGAGATTTCACTATTGTCCCAGACTACTCAACTTCGCCTCTTAGTGACCTCTCTGTATTTTTTCCCAAAAGTGTCTTGGAGCATTGCATCCTAGCCTCACGTGTGGTATGCGTTGTTTCAAAGCCTTGTCCTCTCTCCTGGTCACCTGCACCCGGAAGCGAGAGGCAATGCATCATGGTAGACTAGGGGATTTCTAGATTTGATGGCATCTCATCATAAGTGATGGCAGAAACAAGCACATGGATGAGATATGGCGTGATGGCGAACAGGATGAATAAGGAGTGCATGCTAGAAGACTTGCTCGAAGTTGGATGAACACATGAAGCATACCAAGTAGCAAGAAAAGGAGACACATGCACATGCATGAACCATCAAGTGAACACCAAGATCATTGAAGACTCTGTGAACTTTTCCATGTGGAGGTGAAGCTACGGTACACCACAAGCATACTCATCACTCGGCAGCACAGCAGCTCGACACTTACAACACATCCAGCATGTGAATACCAACAACATCATGTTGAGTTGTGTCATGAGTCGCCTCAGCCACACCATTACTTTGGGTCATAATTGTGTAATCAATGTAATGTAACGTGCGAGTCCAAGAGATCCAAGGATGAAGTTAAAGAGTCATGTAAGTCAAACAGTCATGAGGGAAGTCGAAGAGTCACAAGGGTCAGTTTCACCCTTGGATATATATACCCCTCATTTGTACATGCAAATACTTTTAAAGTTGGCTTCCCCCACAATGATAGCCTTGAGAGTTTGTAATCCTTTCTTTGAGGAGCGAGCAGTGGCTCCAATGCTCCACTATTGGGGCTAGTGATTTATGGTGTACGAATGTGTCTTGGAAATTTCATTTAATTCATAAGCCTGTCACAGGCCAGTACATTTTCACACATGTATTTATTTGTTTGTAGGACTATTCTTTGGACGCTTGTAACTCATGTTGCTTTAACTTGTACTAATATAGCTGAACTATTTTAGTTATTTTATTCCATATGTTATTG
This sequence comes from Pinus taeda, assembly GCA_000404065.3. NCBI lineage: Eukaryota > Viridiplantae > Streptophyta > Pinopsida > Pinales > Pinaceae > Pinus > Pinus taeda. Next base: position 86,465 of record APFE031025315.1, on the reverse strand, counting down.
GAAATGTGTTGTATCAGATTTTATCATTATCTTGCCCATGTGGACTACTCCACCAGACACTAGAAAGACTCATTCTCACAAACTTGTTATAACAATCGTCACACTCATGCGGACTACTCCACTGGGTGTCGTACATGCTATTTGTTCACCTTTGTGTATGTGACTGCCCCATCCGTGTTGACTACTCTGTCAAAATTTGTGCATATCCTGTTGTGTGGTGTGTGTCTACCTGAGTTGGGACTGCTCCCTTTCGACTTGAGACTCACTCTCACCCTCCCCCTCTACAGTGAAATAACTTTGACACAAGTGACACTAAGCACTCACCAGACACACTAACCTCATTGTTTGAAGACTAAGTGAACCACTCTCATGTGCTGACAAGTAAAAGCTAAGGCATATATGTAAGATAATGGCAACCAGGCCATCGTACCAGATGGGGCCCCTACACCAAATGGTGTGAGGTCTAGTTGCGACTTCATACGAGGGATATCCTCTGAATCTTGGTGGTTCCAACACAGTCAACAAGCAAGGAAGATACCACTTTCACATTCAAAACTCTTAGGGAAGTAGAATGATTGGTGGCCAATTCAGAACCAACAAATTAAAGTTGATTGATAGCCACAATTTGTCCATCATGCGAGAAGCACATCACTCGAAAGAGTGTGGATACAACAGCATTCATAGCATAAACATAATCTCGCCCCAAGAGAAAATTGAAGTCCAAAGTGTCTATTAAAACCATAACATCAATACATACAGTTTTTCCTCCCAAGGTAATAGGAAACTGAGGAAGGATCCCTAAGGGTTGACTAGTTCTTCTATTAAAATCCAACATATTCAGAGTGACAGACACAATCTGTGGGGGAACCCAAAGCTTTCCAAGCAGAGGAGGATAGAATGATAATATAAGCTCCCTCATCTCTAACAATGTGATGGATGCCCTTATTATAATCCTTTACCATGATCTTAAAATGCATGTAAGAAGGGAGATGAGGTTCTCTCAATTGACTCTAATCAAAGGAAATGGCCCATTTCCTTGGAGGAGGTTTCATAGGGATGGGAGAAATCCCCCCTTGTCTAGTAGAATTGGAAGAAACAAGAAGAAACTAAGTAGTATAATCCTTACTCTCTATGGAAAAAGTACGATTGACTGAAGGTGGAATCAGGTCAACCATTTTCTCAACCAATTGTTGGTTAGGAACAGACTCGTGGGATTCACGTTCAAGGCGAGTGGGATCGATGGGGTTCATATTCTAATGAATCACTTCATCAATAAGTGGAGGATTGGGAAACATCTTCTGGTAATGAGTTAGAAGTCGTGGTTGAGAAGCTGTAAGATTTTCCAACACTTTTGAGGCTTCATCCATATATGGACAAAGGTGAATAGGATGATTCCCTTCACATAACTTACAGGGAAATTTTAAATTTGTCCTTTTTCCCATATACCTAACTATCACTAGTTTAGGTTTTGTCACTAGCATGATCTCCAGAAGCTGACAATAAAGGCCAGCGTGAGCCTATGAACCACACTTCTAATACCTTGGGAATACCAGTACAATATCTAAGAAGGTGGTCACCCTTACATAAGATGCAAGGGAATTTAACTTTACGAGGTTGATTGGAATATTTCTCAACATCAGTCGCATCAGTAGAAATGGTTGCTTGGTTGTCCCCCTGCTTATTTTTCTTCTTTTTAATCTTCCTTTTCTTCTTCTTCTTATCCACCTAGTTACTAACTCGCAGACTTTCACCAGACGAAGAGGAAGAAGATCGAACAAGCAAAGAAGGGAAAGGGTCAACTTTAGGATCAACTTGAGATTGATATTTTTCAAGTAGAGGAGAACCTGGTTGAGAAGAAATTTAGACATTTGAAACCATAGGCATTTAAAACAACCAAACTGGTAAACTAATGGTAAATCCAAGAAGGGACAATGTTTCCATATAAGGAGCACCAATATTTCCAAAAGGAGGAAAACGACAAGGATTCCCATTAGAGGTGTTCCCTTGATTGGTAGACTCTGAAATTGTTGCCATTAGTCTCAACCTAAGATCTACTAAGGATTATTTCCATAGGAAGGATGTTGTTCTACGGTCAATTAATTAATTTTATAGATAACAAAACAAAATAAAACAAAGGGGTAAACTAGGAAAAGGTTTACCAAGCAATCGTGAACTGCAATATACATCTTGGTGAACGAAGGACTTAACGTACGTGCGAGAAATCTCCTTGAATGTTGTGTTTGGTGTATCATGGTGTTCAAGGCGGAAGACTCGATTACCTATGGATGGATAGCAACCTAGGGGGGTCCCAAAATATACTCGTCAATATGTGGGAGTGTAGTATGTAGTGGAGAATGATCTAGTACACTTACAAACATGGAACAGGATTTCACCCATGGGATAAAACGCTGGAAAATAATGGAAGCTCCTACGTTTAACGACGTTGGAACACATCTCTAGCCTAGACCTCTAAATGTTTGCATTCAAGTTACAAATGCTCCTTAGGTTGATTCAATAAACTCTATTATTAATATTTGATTATGTTTCAGTTTTTGGGCTCACCACAAATGTCACCTGAATATCCTAAAATGCAAAACTAGCATGAGACAATAGAAATATTTTCTCTTTCAATGAAAAAATAGCTAAGGAAGGGAAAGAACGATCAAGATACAACACGCAATATGTAGAAAATAAGATGCAAGATGCAATTTCCCTTTCGATGCAATTGTTCCTATATTAATGCACATGCAAAATCCTAAATGCCAATGCAAAATTTTTCTTTTCACCTAACTTAATTTTTGAAATGAATAAAACTAAGATGCAAATGTTCAATTATTGATTCAATTGCACTTTTCAAAAGGAGGACTAAAACAACAATTCATCTAAGAGATCAGCAATCAAACGAAATTTATTTGCAAACGACCAAATCATAAGAACAAAGAAAAATCGAAACCAATTCTTACCAAAGGCAAACAACACAAATTCAAACCAAATGGAAGCTTTATAGTGACTACAAGACACTCAAGACTTAGGGAAGTTCAGTTGGAAGTAAGCTGACCAAAGAGAGGCTCAAGAACAAAGGCAAAATTTATGCAAAAATAGGGGCTAACACTGGTGCAGAAGAGGCACCAGTGCAGTGCAATGCAGGTACAGAGTGGGCCTAGGTGAGTTGCAACATTCTATCAAAGGCATAGGGGGTGCGTTGAGCCTGGGAAAGAGGATTCTGGTACAAAAATTGTAAAAAAGGCTCAATGAAACCACTTCCTATGTTTGTTCTTATTTGTATGATACAACGAAGGTATGTTAAGGAGGTAATCAAACACAATGGATAAGGAAACCACCAAGGGAATAATTTGTTCCCTAATGGAGTCACCAATTTGTTATACGAGATTTACGTTTGCAGACAAAATTATCTCCCCTAGGTCAGTGGCTAACCTAAACAACAGAGAGATAAGGAACACAATTCTTTTCCTTAAAGTAAATAAATGGTGGAGTGAGGCTTACCTGGAATCCTTCGCTCCTTCTTTAGCTTGGAAGCTCCAACTCGATCTCCGAATGCCAAAATTAGAACCTGCACAGTTAGATAACACAAGCCAAGAAACTACAAGATCTATGTAGTCTCATCTAAACACTTCATTCAATAGATCAACATGGTATTGAAATATATGAAATAAAAACATCACATATAGGAAAACAATGAATTATTTTCATTAATATAAATGGAAGGAGATTACAATAGTAAGTAGTAGTTGATCTTACGGAATCACCGTAAATGCATGAGATAATAACCACTCACTATAACAGCATAAGGGAAGAATCACTCTCCAAAAGCAACCCACAACCAAATAAAAGGCTAGGAATATATAGAGAACTAGGGTAAGTTGGGATTTCTTATCCAATTACCAATCTAGGGTTTGAGATCCACCTTTGATGGAGGGATAGGATCAAATGATAATTGATGAAAACTCCAAAGTAGAGAAGGATAGGATCAAATGTTTTATCTAAGTTAAGTAGTTGAAACAAATTCTAGAAATACCTAGAAGGGGAAGCTTCCAGAATCCCAATCATTCTCCTGGATTCTAGAACCAACACAGGTGAAAATGGGAGCAACCTGTTGGTGACTAACGCAAGCCACAATAGAAAAACCTGTAGGTGATCGCACCCCAATAGGCTTACAAGGAGTGTTGTTTCTCAAATTGGCTCAGATGATGCATTTTAGGGCTGAAATTATGGGGAATGAAGGGAACATGCTTAGGGCTTTGTGCTATATGGTGACAAGGGGGGAATATGATGTTGATTGATCACATTAGGAGGCTCACTGATCGAATGTGATAAAATTGCCTATAAAAGGTCATATGGAATGAGGCTCCACTATCCAGGTCCCACACACTACCCATCATTGATGTCACCATGCAAGCGATGAGGGTGAAATCTAGTTCGAATTGTGAAGCAACAGCTTCACATGCTACTCCTCCTGAAAGCTTCTTACTGGCCTTCTTATGCAGAAACTTTATAGCATAGTGTCCCATCTCATGACAATAAAAAAATTTAATCTTTGACATGTTCTTCTTCTTGCCACCCTTACTAGAATCTGATTTGGAATGGGATGACTTCCCTTCCCTTTCTTCGCCTTTCTTGCAAAGGCACGGTTCTCCTCATCATCATGCTTGGATGAGGATCCATCTCTGGTGTTCCGTCGAATCCATTCTTGTGCCAAGTCAGACCACAATCACTCCCACTATGGTAGCCTATCCCTCCCATTAACTGAGTCTTGGTATCTATTCCAGCTCTTGGGAAGGCCTAGAAGTGTTACGCTCACTAGATCGTCTTGAGCAACTATAACATCGACACTTCCAAGCTCATCCTGATATTGGGTGAACTTGGTCAAATACTTCAATATTGTTTTTCCCTTATCCATCTTCATTTTTCTATGCTTGTCCTTCAGTGCCATCTTCCTGTGGTCATTGTTGTTTTGAAATAGGTCTTTCAAGGCCTTCAACATTACAAATGGAGTTTCCTTACATGGATATTAAATACAATATGATCTCAAACTCCTTTTAGGATAATCCTTCTCTCCTTTTCCACACATTTTCTCCACTCTACCAGATCCTGAGCATCGGCTAGCTTAGGAATATCTTTTTTTATGAATTCCTTAAGCTCATTGTATTCCAAAACTGCCTCCATCTTGTCCTTCCAAGCAATATAATTCGAACTACCCTCAAGGGCACATTCAAGTCTCAATCCGTAGAAATTCATCTTGTTGGCTCTATAGTATGATACTATAAATTCGATTTCTCCTGCAAAAGACAAACTTGTATTCTCCTCTTATATAGTGATTTTAGCTTTGATACCATGTAGAAATCCCTTGTGGATTCAAACTTCAAATTGTGATATGCTAAAATAATTGACTTGAATCTACTCTACTCATCAGCAAAAATAATAAACGATCAATGAAATCATGAAGCATAAAAGAGAAATAATTCAATCACACATAACACGATGATTTTATGGGGTAAACAACAGCTAAAACCCCCTATTATCTGCATATTTCATTAATCAAAAATATGATAAGATTACAATTCTTTGCTCAAGCCCAACCAACCTATGCACTATCTCTATCTATCTCATTGCTCCCCATAAAAACTCAAGCAAATACTTAGCCAATTCTAGTGTCTGCCAAGCTCCTATTTCCTTGCATAGTTTCCTTGGGAATTAGCCCATATTTAATTGGTAAATTCCACAAATATGAATTGCGCAATCCTCATAGGCTTTTCTCTAATTTCATGCACTATCTGTACAATTAGGATGATTATACAACTGATAATACACTATCCTTGAACTCCATTCTCAAGTCGGCCTTCCTCTGATATGACATGCATGAGTTAATTACGAGTGAATCTTCAGTTTATTGGTTGATCATTGCGGATTACACCCCACTACTAGATCTCCCACTAATTCCTCCATTAGTTTGAACTAGTTTAACTGACTTTAACTCAATTAGATTGAATTAATTAATTACAACTCAAGATAAATTTAACCAAGGCTCCTAAAAAATAGGAGACACTCTACATGAATCTAGTTAGACTCCCAACTTGAATTAATTGAGCCAACTAAGCCAAATTAACTTAGTTAACTATTACAAGTTGTCATGAGAATTGGAACTACAATTTAATTCAAGGAAAAATTAAATTAAAATTTTCTTGTTGCATTTTCAACATATTGCACTAATGTGTTCCATCAAGTATTCCTCCCAAAATGCCACCTTAAGCATAATTAATAGAGTTAGGCTCAAAAAATAACCCCATTTTCGAAAGTTGTCATAACACAATGGAACAAAAGGCAAGTTGAGTAGATGATGGAACATGTCAAGTGAATGCCATCAGATCCCATAAAAACTCCTCAAAACCCCATAAAGCCCCTCCAAAAGCCCCTAGGCCCACTGATGGGGTAAATACGCTCCTATGACCTAGCTGCCTTCAACTCTGGAAATCCACCCCGACCATGCTATTAGGGAAACTAGAAAAAAGAACATGACAATATGGCTCCTTTGGTCAATGTTGGTTCCTTCTGTTCATTTTTGCTTTATTTTGGTGTATCATGGAGATCAATGGGACATATTCACATTCTTCCTTTTTTTTGGACTTATTATTCCCTTCTTGTACTTGAGACATATGATGTTGGTTTATAGCGTACAAAGTCATGATTATGTAAATTCCTCTTTTATTTAATGAAGGATGTCTATTTTTTCGTTGAAAAAACAATTGTCTTCAAAATACTACTTCGAGATCTCTAATAATTTCTCCAAAGACTCTTCAATAAGTATTCTAAAACTTCTTCTCAAACTATTTCGGGGACTCTTCAAAGATCACCTTAAAATTTGATCAAGGCCTCCTTCAAATCTGGTCCAAGGTCTACATCAAAGATCACTTCAACTTTAGTCCATGGTCTGCTCCAAAATTTACTTCAAATAATGTTCCCAAAGGGCTGCACGGGGGAAATTGTTAGGTAAACTTGACTCAGGATAGAGTCAAAAGTTGACGAGGTTAAATAGTGATGGTTTTGGGGCACATGGTATTGTGCACCCATGGTATTCTGCCCGTGGTATTATATGTAATGGAGCCTATAAAAGGCTGGAAGGACTTCATTGTAATGTATGGCCTGGAGGTGAGCGGTGAAGGCTCACTTGGCCGGATTGGCCAGGGTTTTGGCCAAGGATAATGAAATTTCATTATGATTGGGTTTTTCCCGGATTTGGGGTTTTCCCGGATAAACATGTGTATTTATGTGTTTATGGTTATTGCTGGTTAATTTTATATTTATTCCTCTCGGTAATTAATTTATGTTCTTGGGTAAATTTCTTAACAGAAAGGTCCCAAAAAATATCATGCTCATATGAGTCAAATGTGGTGAATTCTGCATTTCAACACTAAAATTTCATAAGGGAATCAACAAAATTTAAAAGCATATCAAAATCATATGTGATTAGTAATCTAGGAATGAAAAAATTAAATTTTAATGACTATAAGGTGAATCATACCTCTAGAGTGACTATAAGAAGGGAAAAAGACCTTCATTTCCACTGTTTTGAGTTTTGTGAGAGTGCTATGGAGTAAAAAGTAGAAGATCTTCCACAAGCGATTGCGAGCAATCTGGGAAACCATTCAATCCACCATTTGTTCCAGGTAGATGGCCTCACCTTTATCTTGTATTTCATTACCTTTTTTAGTTCAGACCGGGGTTAAAAATTAGTTTTTAGGTAGGCCCTAAATGGCTAGCACAACTAAAGTTACCTCCCAAGCTTGGAGGAGAGTTAAACTATCTGACCATTCCACTAGGGTGCATAAGCATGCTAGGTGCAATTTTGAAACCCCCAACTTGATTTTTGATGAATTTAAATGGCTGAAAGGCTGATTTATGGGAATCTTTATGAAGTTTAGGAGCCAAAAAAATGAATCTGTAGTGGGAAAGAGCCCATGACAGTGAGGAAATTCAAATGCTAAATGATCCGGAAATTTTAGTAGCTTTATGAAGATGCGCTTTGCTAAAATATGCCAAATTTGACCTAATGAAGGGTTACGAAGACCATCTCAGCTGGATTATCGAGCAGTGGGATGAACATCAAGGTGTGTTTAGGATTGGGGATCATCAGAGCTCTATCGAAAGAGACGACATTTACTTCCTCACTGGTTTATCATGTAGAGGTGCCTGAGTAAATGTAACGAGAGGGAGAGTTGATCCTAGGACCACTGCAGATTTGGTTCAAATACATTTTAGACTAGGAAGTGCACTAGTGAGCAACTGGGTTCCTATTCAGTAGATCATAACTATGCTGATGAGGGAAATTATATGGATGATCGTACGCTTGGCAATGTCCAATAGCTAGCATGTTACTTCAAAGACTCAGTTCCTACTAGCAATAGACTGCTTATAACCACATGTATTCAATTGGTGCAAGGGAATCCTTCACCTTGTGAAAGTAGAATTGACAACTTGTAAGACTCAGGCCCAAAGAGAGTTTGGGTATGGTACTTTAATAGTGTCATTTTTTGTTGAGAGAGTGCCCATGCTGAGGTCTTACATGAGTCTGGACATACCCGGTCCTAGGGATCCAAGAAAGGAGTGATGGGCTTCCCTAACACCTCGTACTGGATGGGGGGACGATTAGACACTTTTCGAGGATGACTTCTTTGAGTGTCTCAGTGGCCAAATCATCATGATAGATGATAATGCCTATATAGGTATGGATTACACATGAGATCCAAAACTTATTTTTCCACTTGGCACTGGGGGCCAGAAGGTAAGAGGCTTGAATTAGAGTACAAAAAGTATTTTTTAACTTTTGAAATTTATGTAAGTTTTTTTAATTATGGGTGAACAAGTACTACCATGAAGCATTTGCCTGACAAAAATGTGGCAAAAGTATGTCCTGCAGGCATGCCCTGCCATGCTAGGTGGGGTGATCAGCTACATGGGGCTAGACCAGGTGCGGCAACTTTTGAAGAGGGAGATGACAGACGTAGACTCCATGAGGTTTCTAGGAACCTCAAGGGTTTTAGCATGGGTGTGCTGCCTCTTCCCATGACACAGATACTAGCTCATGTGAAGAGACACACTGTGGGTGTGCCAGATAAATTTATGTTTCCTCTTAGGAGGTTAGCTAGAGTTGTTTTGAGTTATCATCAAAAGCAGGCTTAGCAGTAGTATGGTATAGCTAGCGAGTGTCATAGCGAGGCTTAGTAAAGGCATTTTGTACTTACAAACACCAAAATTTTTGGATTTTTTGATGTAAAAAAGACTGGACTCGATTCATGATGTAAATGTTTGTTTTTAATTTTGTTGTAAATTTTTAACTATGTAAAATTTTACTTTCATGCATGTATCTATAATGAATGAGACAAATGAAAATCTAATACATAATTTGCTAATGAGTCAGCTATTGTATTAAATTCTTGTGGATTGTGTTCATATGTAATAAACTCAAATTGGTGTTCCAAGAGTTGTACCCTTAAATAATGATGTAACAAGATTGGATTGTGAATGTGATAATGATTTGTCAATTGCATAACTACTAGCTGAGAGTCTAACCTGACCACCAAATTGGAGATGTCCTTAGATGATGCTTCAGTAAGAAGTACAATTATAGACATATACTTAGAAATATTGTTGGTGGAAGTGCCAAGCAAAAACTCCCATAGAACTAAGTAGTTCCGACTCAGGTGTGTAAATGACCCAAGTAGATGATGCAATGTGCCAAGTGTGATGACTGGCACCATCTGTGTATCCTACGTATGGTAAGGATAATGAAGACATCTGTACAAAAAGATACATGCATGAGACAAATGCTCATAAAAAGGCAAAAAATCCAGTCACAACAAAAGAAGCAAAACTTATAAATACATAAATTTACAAAGAAAATGGCTAGTGCAATAGTAGGCATAAAACGTTTTCATATCGAGCCCATTGCGGGGCTCTGTGAGAAGGATTTCGTCATAGTCCTAAACTTCATAGGTACATTTTGAGAGGACCTTGGTAATGACATATGGATCGATCCACAATGGTTGAAGCGTACTTACCCCCAAGAGGTCGTGTTTTTTATCATAAAGTAGAATAAGATCACCTTCTTGGTAAGAACAAGACTTGACATTTTTGTCATATTGGGTCTTGAATCGATGCTTGTGGGATTCAAGGGCTGGTGCAACATCTCTACAAGTCTTGTCCAGTTGATTGAGGGATAGCAAGCACTCTTCTTCGAAGGTGGTGTTGGGAAAGAATTCAACAACTAGTTTTAGTGAAGGAATCTGGCACTCAATAGGTAGTACTACTTGTAAGCCATAAGAAAGTTGGAAGGGTGTAAATCTTGTAGTAGTTTTAACTGAGGTTTGGTATGCCCACAATGCAAGATATAATATATGGTTCTAGTGGGTTTTGTGATTTCCTACTAACCAACGGATCACGGTTTTTAGGAAACCATTGACAGCTTCCACTTGGCCATTAGCCTGGGGGTAATAGGAGGAAGAATGTTCTTGCCTCAAACCTAGTAACAATGTGAAGTTAGACATCATGTAGTTTTGAAAGTGAGAACTATGGTCTGTAATGATCGTGTGGGGCACGTGGAAATGACAGATCACCTGATTAAATAGGAATAACATTGCGGTTTCTCCATCAGACCGGAAAGTGGGAATGGATTCCACCCATTTCGTAAAGTAGTCCAAAAAAACAATATTGTAGTTGTGTCCATCAGAGGAGGTAGGGTTGCATTTGACAAAGTCAATGCCTAATTTGGCAAAGGGGCCAATGGAGATAACCCGGTGTAAGGGGGTCATGGGTGCATCCATTTTCTTGGTAAATATTTGGCAAAGATGACACTACTGGACTTCCGTAATACAATGTTTAACAAGGTCAACCAATAGTATCATGTGCACAAAATTTTATGTGCAGTAGCCATGCCATAAATATGACCACAACATTCCCCAGCATGGATGTCATTTAAAATGTGTTCCACCTCTTCATGAGTGAGAAAACTTCAAAAAATTGTATAAGTGCGATGATGATATAAAGTATCGTTCAACACTAAATAGTGTTGAGCTTGGTGGTATATGTGACGATGTTTAGTTGACAAGAGATTAGGGTGTAATATTTGAGCTTGGAGGTAGAAAAGAATGTATTTGTACCAAGGGTCTATTGAGTCGATCAGATAGACAAATTCATCCAGAAGAGGATCGTGCACTATCTCATTTGGATCGACTATGGGAAGCTCCGACAATAATTTTGTGAAGACTAAGGATTTTTTCACCTTGGTAGTGGTGAAAACCAAATCAAATTGTTGGAGGATAACAATCCATTTGGAATATTTTCCTCCGATGACTTAATGAGACAAAATTTGTCTCATACAATTCTCCAAAGTGATGATGGTAGTCTGTCGCAATAGTATATAGTGCTAGAAGTGATTGATAGCAAAGACAACTTACAAGGACAGATTTTCCTCATGTGAATAATAGAGTTTAGGCCCATCCAAGCCCTTCGAGAGATAATAGATCACATGTGAACTAAGATCATCATGGGTTTGAGCCAACGCCATACCAATGGAGGATGGTGAGGCTGATAGGTATCAGAGAAAGTCGCGTGAATAGTTGGGAGCACTAAGAAGTGGGGTAGATATAAGTGCCTCTTTCAAGGCATCAAATGATCATTTGGATTGATCACCCCAAAAGTACGGTACTCCTTTCTTTAGTATCCACATAAATCCTTTTGTCAGCTTGGCATAGTTCACGATGAATCATCATAAGAAGTTTTCCTTCCCCTCTAAATGTTGGAGGTGTAATATGGATTATGGCATGGGAAATTGAGTAACTACCTTATCAAGATAAACCCTAATCCCATGTTTGGAGAGAATGAAACCAAGTAGGTGCCAAAACTCGACAAAGAATATGCATTTGTTTGGATTCAAACATATTTTATAGAACCTACACCTAAGAAAAATTTGTTGGAGATGAACTAGGTGCTGGGCTTGCTTCTTGAAATGGGTTAGGAGGTCATCCAAGTAAGCTTGAACAATGTGTCTGATATCATGGAATGCATAGTCTATGGCATGTTGAAAGGTTACTCCAACATTCTTCATACCAAATGGGAGTTTTCTATATGAAAATATTCCCTAAGGGTAAATGAAGGCGGTTTTGTGATGATCCATTGGTTTTATGGCAATCTAGATAAAGCCTGAGAAACCATCCATAAAGGAGAAGCATTCACAACTAGCACAATCATCAATTATCTAGTCAATGAACAGGGTCAGATAATTATCTTTTGGACACGAAATGTTCAAATCCCATTAGTAGACACAGACCTGGATAATACCTTGTTTTTTATCTGCAGGAACCAAATTAGAAACCCATTCTGTCAAGGGAATGGGGAAAACAAAACTATCACGTAATAATTTATCCACCTTACTCTTGATGGCTACAGTTTTGCGAGGGTGGACTTGTCAGATTCTTTGGTGGACATGCTTGACATTTTCATATACCCTGATATCATGCTTGACGATAGATGCATCTATGTCAAGCATTTCCTGATAAGACCAAGTGAATACATCGTGGAATTCCTTGAAAAGGCAGGTGAAGCTTGAAATTTCCTCAAGATTGCAATCAACTCCAATTTATATATTTTCCATGATGCATGACTTGACTGAGAAGTTAATGACAATTATATTTGAAATATTGCCAATGTTCCCTTCTGATTCCACAGTTTGGAATGTTGTATAACTTGAGGGAATAACCTTAGGTGGTTCAAAGGATAGGATTTGTATAAGGGGTCATGTCCAAATCAGATATCGAAATGTGATGGTGAGAGTTTTCCCAAGGTTGCTCCTCTAAACACATGATCTCTTGAATAACTTAGTTTGAAGGCAGGACTTGATTGAGGAGATCGTTAGAGGGATAAGTTGTGGGAGAGGAGATGGTATTTTTGGTCATGACCAAAGTGACAGGAGAATCTGATGTAGATTTAATGTATTGATAAGCCAATTTGACTGTGACAATGACATTTTTTCTCCATAACAGTCAATGTCAAAAGGGGCTGGGATGATCCAAGGATCGGTTGGGTCATGAGGAATAGTGGAGATCATAGAAATCATATGTGGAACCTTGGGCGGTAGGAGAGGAAAGAAACCCATCAGGGAAGAACCCTTCAAAACACGATACCAATACTGATGTAATATTGAAGAATGCCACCCACTAAAGGTATGATACCACTAGGCAATGGGGAATAATCTGGGGTATAAAAGGAAAACTGGTCAACTGTGACTATTCTTCCATCCAATGAAAATAGGATGAGGCAGAAAACCATAGATATAATGGAAGTCGTCACATATGTCCAACTACATCCTAAAAGCAGATTATAGTCAAGTTTTCGATCTACAACTTCAATTTCCACTATTACCATTTTCCCACTCAGAGCGATGGGGTAGTCTACAAGGTAACCTTTTGGGACGAATGTATAGCCATCAAATGATTTAAGGGAATTCAACGGTGGAGAAGGGGTTGGACAAACCAAGGCGATCTAACATGAAGTAGACATGACATAGGTTGAATCCCTTTTGTCAATGAAAATTCTATGTACACCTCGGCCTTTCGAAAAAAATTGCACCTGAAATGCAAGTTGGTAGGAAAGGTGGGTTTTGCATTTCTCCATGTCAAATATCTGTAGCATGAAATATTGAGGGTCAACCACACCAATAGATGAATAAAAGCTTTATGTTGTACTGGAAAATTTTGCAATACTTCAAGTGCAAACATAGCTGGCGGTGCTTGCCCCAAGTCTTCTACAATACTGTAGTTCTGGACAGCATGTGTAGATGTACTATGTGTTGCGTGATGAAGTGCTCCTTTTGGGAGGTGAATTAAAGGATAAGAAATAGGAATTTCAATATGAATATCATTGGGTGGTTGTGAGTTTGAACTCGAGGTAGCATCCTGAGCATTAGTGAATAGAGCTCCATAAGTTTTGGCTCATGTTTATAGATCAACCATTTCGAAGGTGTAAATAGTCGACGATCCTTGACTAGAGGAAGGATGATTTGAAATTTTGTTGCAATGTTGTAGGGGTTGAGGCTGGTTTGCAATAAGATGTTGCTATTATTGATCAGGGAAAGGGTTGTGTAGGCTCGTGGGGGTCTGGCTAGTGTCCTTTTGAGCGAGAAGATCTGTGCATTCTTGGAGATGTAGACATCGATGTGTCATATGGTCTTCCGCACAGATGTTACAAGGGAACTTGATAGCTTTGTCCTTTCAAATTTTAGTTGGTGCAGTAGTTTTCTTGTTGTTGTTGGATTTCTTTCCTGGCTGCTCTTCGGAAGGAGAGGTCTTTTTATTATTCTTGTTTTTCTTGCCACTGGGTTTTTACGTAAATTGCATAGAGTTTACCATAGAGGTAGGAAGAGAAGTTGATTGGGTAGAGCTAATGGGATCAACAGACAAATGGATGATATTCTTGGTAAGTTGTTTTACAGTAGACCTAGAGGTAGCACCGAAGAGATCGTCAGCATGTGCATTGGGTTGCTGAGTAGTGGGATGATGGGATGGGGTCCCTTGGGTCAGTTTTTGGGTTAAGATAACCCAAGATTTTGTAATTAATGTAAATTCTCCACGATTTGTGGATGCGGAGTGCATATATGATTAGGATTCAAAGGGGTATAGCCCCTTGTTTATGCAAAGTTTGAGTCAGTTTTGAAATCCACCCATGTTTTGCGAACAATGGCATTGTATGAAAACGGTTATAAATAGGTGTGTCTTAGAAAGTCTAAGGGAGGATGTGTTGTTAGGAATTTATGATGGCTAAGAAATGATAACAAAGAGATGTGGGTTATATAGAAGAAGAAAGGCTCTGCATCTAAGTGCATAGAGGCCTAGATAGAGCTCACAGTTGAGTGCATGGACCACTGCAACTGTGTGTGCAGGGTAGTTTTGAGTCTATAGTCCTGAATTCAAGATCAATAAAGACATTTTTTGAAGAACTCGTGAGTATTTCTATTTACTTCTGTTTATGATACATGTTGTCTATGAATGATTTGTTTTATGGAATACCGATTGAATGTTATTCGATTCTTGTGAAAATGTGTTTATGATGTATGCAATTCATGTTTAAGTACTTTCATGTAGACTCTAATAAATTCTCAGATGTTTATTAATAACTTAAGTAAATTTGTGTGAACCCTAATTTAAGAATTCTTTCTGATGTGTGTAAGTAGATAGATTGATTGTTAAATATCCGCAAAGACTAATTGTATACCTTTGCGAAGGTCTAAAGGATATTTAATGGAGTTGCAATAGCGTGCCCTAGGAGTGTATCGATGTGAGCGAAGGCAGATTTGAGGCACTAGAAGACATCAAACTAGTCTCTGGATGTAGAAACTTGGTTCTTGTATCCCCCCATATTACTTTGGGTGAGACTACAGCTTGCACTATGTGGGTTGTTGCCGAAAGGGCCAGTAATGTAGGGATTTGTTGGTTGGCTCAACAAAATCTGAACTTGGGTCAGGACCCCCTAAGCCAAAACAAGAGCATTGGAAATTTTGGGGGCATTGGGGATTACATTGTATAATGTGCTATACTACAAATAAATCATATCTAAGTGCTGGGAATCATGAATGGATTGGTCTTCAGTAACCACACCACCTAAGGCAACATCCTTGGCAATTTGGGGAAGAAGAGATTTATAGAGCCAATATGCTAATAGATAATCTAGAATGGGGGCTTTGACTAGCCTCCACCTACGTCTCCATTCATGAATGTGATTGGAGATGTGGGTGGAGGTGTTTTGGCACAAGGTAGTAAGAAGTTTCATCTAAGTTTCATAGTGGATGGGAACTGAAAGTGCTTTAAAAATTCCATTGCCAAGGCACCAAAGGTATTAATAGACACGCATTGTAACTCAATGTACCACTTGGAGGCATTTCGAGTAAGGATGCAGGGGAAGATCCTGAGCCGGATGTTGTCATCCACCATGGAGTTTGATACACACCATAGATGATAGATGGTGACATGTATACCTGCATCATCCCCTTGTTTTTCTTCAAACTTCAGGATTTCGATAGGTATTTTGTTTAGGATTGGGGGCCAATGTAAGTTATGGTAGATGGGGTCATTGGCCAGTTTGTATAGATTGGGGATGTTGAGTGTTGCCAAAAATGAAAAAGTATTTGGTGCCCTTGAGTCTAGCTAGGGTGATGATGAATGACTTGACGGTTCTTAGGGTCCACCCATCATATTGTTCCCAACATGATACATTGGGTTTTTTGGATAATAGATTCCTTGCGGTGGTGGAATAGTCATATAGGGTGGTTATCCATATGGGATGTTAGGTTGGGGTATATAAGCTTGATTGCACCCAGGATAAAAATTCCCGCCCTTGACTCAATTGAGTTGAGAAGGGGCTACCCAAATGGATTGAGTGAGACCAGGTTGAGGGATCCTACTAGCCACATAGTTTCCCATAGGCACACAATTGACACTGGGGTAGGATACACCTAGAGGATTTATGTTAATTAATGACGGTATAGTTTGTCCTATAGGCAGAGGGGGAATAATAATGCCCCCTTCCAGTATGTGCATGTTTGGAACATTGCCCCATAGTGTATGAGGTTGGGGGTTTGAACTAAACAAAGGATTCCAACCAATGGGATTACTAAAGGGACCCGTGTTAACAACGTTATTTGGAGTGAGAACTGACGGTCCATGAGCAGACACAAAAGGGGTAGAAGCCAATATGTAAGGGGTTCGTCTCATGGTAGGTGTAACAAAGTTTCTTGGACTTGGGATAGTTTGGATAATAGGGTAACCAATCAGTTCTGTATTATTGACTATCATCTAGGGAAATGAGGGTGGACCAAAGTTGTCCACAAAATCCCATGACCCATTAGTCACCGAGGGAAAGGTGGATGTAGATATAGTCAAAGACATTATAGGTACAGGTGCTATATGAATCAATATTGGTCCTAAGGGATTAGTGAGAGGAGGATTATAAGGAGGTACAAATCCTTTAGTGGAAAATTCCTCCAGCAGTATAGTGCCTTGGGATGTATTGTTTGATTCAGTGTTAGATAATGGAGACTGATTACGTGAGGAGGGGCAATCCGGATCACTGATGCTTGGAGGATTCTCCACAATGAGTGGAGGAAGACCTTTCTGTTGCTAAGATTGATGATGAGGATCGTATGTAGCCATGGTGACCAACATATTTTATAAAAAAAAAATATAGTTATATTTATTATAGTCTTAGTGATAAAAAACTAGCACCTAAAAAATAAAAAATATTCTAAAATTCAATCAGTAAGCAGTCAAGGGATATGACTCTGTCTGATAACCATCGTTTTTTGGAGATGAAACCTAATATCACAATGGCTAAAAGAGAGATTTGGCCAAATGTACAATTACAATTACCCTTGAGCTTTGCCCAAACCTCATATTAATGGGCCAAGTACTCTCATGAAGATGAGCACCCTCCTGAAAATCAAAGGTGGAGTAGGTTCATTTGTTTAGGTACTAGGGCAGCCCAACCCAATCACCTTATGTTCATCCCTAAAATATTCTGGCCACTATGGTTACCTGAAATCATAGACACTACCATGGGGGACATGGTCATAGACAATACACTATGTGGGTAGGATACTTGAGTCCCAAACTCAATTTGACATACTCGAAGGGATCCCTGATACACATAATACCCAACGGAGATGCAATCGAAGGTAGGCTACCTTCTCTCACATTCCAATGTTATATTTCATTTAAATTTTCTTTGACTGGATCAATCTCCGATAGTATGAGTGCAGCAAGATTTTTCCCTCTTAGTGACACTAGTCTTAGTTTTATGATCTTGGGTTGTTAACTCACAACTCCCAAGCCTGGGATCCTATCCTAGATTAATATGTATGTATACTAAAAAAAGAGTTTCTAATTGTTTTTATTACAGGATATATTTTATAGGTACTTTATTAATGTCTTTGGAAGCGGTGTTGACGTATGGAGTTTTGTGAGACTCTGGCACAAACCATGTAGAAAATGCTTTTCAATTTCAATTCGATGAATGAATTATTTCTACAAGCAGAGAATCATTTGTACATCAATCAACACCATGCATCCAATGAAGTAAGCACTAGCACAACTTACAGACATGCAACACTCTATCACAACTAGCCCAATATACAGATGCATAATCTAACTAATTATTATTATTATTTTTTTTTCTTGGAAAACATAAGCACTTAAACTATTTTCCTAAAAAAATGAAAAAATTCCGAAGAAACAGGAAACCAAACATAGCTCAAAACTACAGATCCTTAAACAGACTATAGGTAGCTTCCCTAACCTAAGCATTGATAGAATAGGCCACTGATGAAGATATTGGCTATCTAATGCACTTTAGGAGAGGCTACAAAGCATTAATGGCAAGGCTAACACTCTTTTTTCAAGCTAGTAGAGCATTTTAACTCATTGGTTTTCACTGCTCGGGTGCGTTAGGGGGACATAAGCTGTAAAAAGAGTCTTTCAGGATCAAATCAAAGGCTGAGCACATAACATAAGGTTATGAATAGTCTTGAGTGGTTAGAAAGGGAACCAAGAAGAACAGGTGGGTGTGGAAAGAAAGAGAGATCCAGGATCTTGGAAGGAGAAAATTCTGAACTAAGTGCAGTCCCCAGCAGAGTCACCAATTCTGCTATATGGATTAATCTACGGGTGGTTGTGGCTGGAATACCCTCAAGGATTGTCCTGGGATCCAAGGTAGGCCATTCAGATAATTGCAACTGGCACAAAGAAGCATATACATATCTATATCAATGAATGATATTCAAAGCAAGAAAGAAGAGATTACCTCAGGACTTGATGTAGTTTTGCTGGAGAACACAATGTAGTAGAGTAGAAGACCCCTTTGCTACCTCCTAGATCAACACCTGCACATAAACAAGATGAAGTGTAATACTACAACATATAAATTCTGACAATCAAATCATCAATAATAAAGATATGAAAACGACATGCATCTTAGCTACTCATAAAACAATGATACTAAATCAACATGTAAACAATCACGACATTGGCACCATCGAGTAGACAAAACAACAAGAGGTTTATATTCTTAGATAGGAAAGAATGATTACAACCATATGGTGAATCAAGCTTCCCTTATTACTTCATCTCCTTTCTCACACTCTCTTCTTAACTTCTTGGTGATAAATCAATTATATCTCATACAAAGCTTCAATAATTAGTTGACAATCCTTTGATCCTTTTCACAATGCCCAAGCCTCTAATATATAGATCATGAGAGGATTATCCTTGCCAATTCTCTCATGAGTTCCCTTTGGCAAAAGCTAGTATGTTTCCTTGATTTATTTCTATTTCCCTTTCCATTAGGCTCAATTATAAATGGAAATATCTGTAGATAGGTCGAAGGTAGATGTTTCCTCCTTTTCGGGCTAACATTTGAGTAAAAAGTGGAATACTAGTCAGTCAACCTACTAATTTGACCTTTGGAATCTCAAACAACTTGGGTAACATTGTCCCTTAGGCAACAAAGTGAGTTACCCTATGGACTAACACCCATGGCTCATGCATAGGGAGCATTCTAACTCTTATTTCTAGTTCCTAGCAAGCATTACCTTGGAAAATAGCCCTGTGAAATAGGTCATGTCTTTAGTGGAATTGTCTTTCTCCTCTGAGTTGATGAGGAGGTAATTTTCCTATATAACATAGGTGATAGTGAAGGCATAACTTGAGCCTTATTCCCATTACGTTGGTTGATTATTTGGCTGCTAGAAGGTGTAGCCAATTCTTTTGGGACATTACCCCAGGACCCATCAAAAGATATCTTCGCAAGGCCCAATTACTTTGAGAGTGGTAAGGATGATGAGGTCTACATAGGATCTTTTATCACATGCAACAAATAGAAAGCCTTTTTTTCTTGTTTGCTTGATCACATAGCTTAGTGGTAAAAGGAAGGTAATCATTTATATTTTCTCTTTGGTTTATGTATGTGATATTATTGCATTGATACTTATCTCCTTTCCTCACCATAAAAAAATAGCACACACTCTAATCGACACCATAGGGGAGCCCAAGGCTCCCCATCAAGCCAAACGTTCTATAAAACTCCCCCCACTATTGGGAGGTGTGCTAGGATTCCTGCCTTTTAGGAGTAGATGATGTTACACAACCACCATTGTTGGATATTCCTTTATCGGTGAAACTTTACTTGGGACCTGTCCCCGTCAAAGTACACTCTTAACCACCCTATAAGGGTCCCCACATGCTACCCCTTCAAGAAGCTCCCACACCACTCCTCCGGATAGTCCGCAAGACACCCATTGATGTAGTCCTCTTGAACGTTCCCCACAGAGGACCCCTTTGCATATAGCTATCCAAAATCATTTCAAGATGGCAGGTAACTCAGAGATCCCATTTTTAGCTTCTTTAAACCTAATGGATTTAAGCAAATTGACCAATGACCTAATCTCCCATGGCCATAATTGGCCAGCTATGCCCACCAAGCTTTCTTCAAACATTCCAAAGTTCGAAGGGGAATAAGGGAAAGACCTAGGATACCATGTCATGAATTTTCGCCTGTGGTGTTTGTCTAATAGTATCATTGACAATACTATTAGATTACAACTATTTCAACACACCTTGATTGGGCCTACAGTGAAATGGTATGTTAACTAGCCTTCTAAATCACACAGGAACTTTATCTCTCTGGCTACATCTTTGCTCACCTTCTTCCAACTCCCGATCTCCCACAATCTAGGTCTGGAACTCCTCACCCACTTCAAACAAACACCCTCTACCCACATCTTGAATCATATACATGAATGGTGAAAACACTGTAGCTTATGCAAAACTCAGTTTGAAGATAAAGTCCTCTTGGACATGTTCTTGAGATCCCTCACATCAGAAATCTCCAAAGACATGCAAAATTCATCCCCACAAACTGAGAAAGAAGCTATTAGTAAATATCAACAGTTGGAACTTATCTACACCCAGTCTGGGTACATCTATCATGTGCTTCCACATGCCTTGTGCCTTCAAACTTATAAAGAGATAACAGGTGCATATAATGCTACTGATGAATTGATTAGGTCCATAACTAAAAATAATATCAACAATAGCTACCAGTACCCTAGATATTCATTCAATGTCCAAGCATTTGATACCACGCAAAACGAACCACCATTGCAACATACAAGATTTTTCCCTGGTCAACCCACACCTATGAAAAATACTATCAGAAAGGTTAATCAATATCAATCCCCTCAAGGAGGCTCATATCCTCCCCAATGAGGAAACCAATACTCCTTTGGGAATAAAAATGTAATTTCCTCTTCCCAAAATCCATATATTAACCAGGGACAAGGATCCAATATTCTTCATTCCCCGCACAACAGCAAAATAACCCACCAACGCAAAATAATGCAAGGGTGAATCTAGTGCAACCTTCTCTCACTTCACAAAAACAATGAGAGGAGTAACTAAATCCATTTAAACCCCAGAATGTTGCTAGGAAAAGGTATAAAAACAAGCCAAAGGGAGAAACTGAATAGGGGGAAAGCAACCAACAAAAACCCCCATGGGCACTAGGAAGGGGAAACCTTAACAGTCAAAACCAAGGATCGACCAACAATAACCCGTATAAAGAAGGCAAGGACACAAGTCTATAGACTAATAATTCATATGCTATCTATGGGGATTACGACCATTATACCCACCACTGTCCTCAAATCCATGACTTAAAGAGGATATAGGACAGTAGGGGGAAAGGAGGTCAACAAACTTCGGTAATTCAAGACCCATTCCCCAATCAGGGAGTGGTTAACACTCAAGAAAAGTCACACCACTCTCATCCTTATGAAGGGAAATCCCATAACAATTCTAATCATGAAATTTTCATGACATGATAATATGTCCTCCTGCAAACACGAAATTGAAGTTATGAAGCTCCGTTAAAGCCCAATCCATCCACATCGACCATGGAAATACCTACAAGGTCATTGACCATTCGTCAACCTTATATAAAATCTATGCCTAAAATGGTCAAAGAACCTTTACAACACACAATACATAACTCAAAAGTTGATCACAACTACAATATAGTCGATGACATAGCACAATCACCGTCAGCTATGTTAGCAGTAGAGGTCCTACAAACATGCCCAACCCACTAGAAAGTGTTATTTTATGTGCTAGGTGTGATCGACCAATACAATTCTTACCTAATGGTCTTCCAATTGGATAAAGCTACTCCATGGCTACAACTAGTCGTTGCTTTCCAAATTCCAGACTCAGTCCAAAGCATTAACATTCATTGTTGCATTGTCGATGAAGGGGCCTCAACATGTATCATGTACAAATCTATTTGGCAGAAACTAGGATCCCCCGAACTCAGGAAATATGACATCATGCTTAGGGTGTACGATGGGCGCCCTTCTATTCCCATTTCCCTATACCTTAGCATGCCAGCTAAGTTGGCTGGAAAAATTATGTTAATAGACACCAAAGTCCCATTTCCCTATACCCTAGCGCGCCAGTTAAGTTGGCTGGAAAAGCTATGTTAATAGACATCAAAGTACTAGACTCCTAGTTGGATTATAACATCCTACTAGGACGAAGCTACATGAACGAGATGCTAGAAATCACCTCATTAGTGTTTAAAATAATGATGTTCTGCCATGATGACAAAATAATTACTATTGATCAAGTCACATACTATGAGAGGGAAACCTTACCCACACCTGATGATGTGCTACCCTTAGTCTCA
Organism: Pinus taeda; assembly: GCA_000404065.3. Classification (NCBI taxonomy): domain Eukaryota; kingdom Viridiplantae; phylum Streptophyta; class Pinopsida; order Pinales; family Pinaceae; genus Pinus; species Pinus taeda. The sequence goes on along the minus strand of APFE031025315.1, from coordinate 63,671 downwards.
TATTCTCACGAGTTGATCACTACTTACACTGAGCTCATCCTTGGACAGTTTAAGCCATGGAAACTCCCAGGGAAATTCCTAGGAGACCCTCCAATGGTATAAGAAATTTTCCCAAGCATCAAAGCACGAGTGTGCATGATGACCTCATCAAACACCACCCAAAATCAAGAACAATTTCCAGACACCACACACTTTGCACCTGTTGATTCCATGTCCCTACCTCACACCATTATGAAGACACCCTTTTTGTGCCCCCCACCTAGCTTTGTCTCGTACCAAGTCATGGAAACCTTTACTTTATGGATCTCGTGATATTGTTTTGGTATTTGGTCAGATTGACCATGTCAACTAATCTAGAAAATACCCTGATATGTAGTCTCCTTGTGCCTCCACATCAAGAAACCATCCCTACTCAAAAATTTCTTGCACTGCCACCAATTTGGGCTGGAAAGAAGGCCAAACAAAAAGGTAAAAGAGGGGGAACCTTAAACACCTCCAGGGTTATACAACCTTGTGTGTTATGTGAAGAATTTTGGCACTCGACTCACATATGTCTTGAGATATATGAGTTAAAATCCCTTATGCATGCTTCCAAAACACCTGTAACCTAAACTCCACAAAAAGGAGAAAAATATATGAAGATACGTAATAAATAATTACGCACCAATCATTCATATGCTATATGGGAAAAACATGGGCACTACACTCATCACTGCCCTGATATCTCTTGATATTAAGAGATGTTAAGCACACTCATTCTAGTCAACATTAATGAACCAATAGCACCAACCAAACCATAAGTGGACAGTGGATGTAAAACCATAATCTACATTAAAGGGGAACCAAGTTCATGCTCTGAATCCTCTCAAACACCCACCCACCACACACAAAAACAACATGAATAACCAACCCCATCCCCTGCATTTCCATGTGCTTTGTGTGATGACCTAACTCATTGGCTAACCTCTGCCCTAAATTATGGAAATATAACCAAAAATATCTAATCACCTAGGTTGCTCAAGGAATTATACCTGATGTTGACACCATACATGCACCATCTATGCAAGAAACCATCGTAATCGAAGGCGCCCCCACCTTCCAGGTTTTGCGAATAATTGAGTTTTGTATGTCAATTCATGACCAAAAACTCTTATTTACTATACTCTGATATTGAGTCCACAAAAACCATTACCCCACCAAGGGAAGACAAACCCATAGATGTCTTATGTGTGTTTCAGGAGAAATGACAACCAACAACAAGGTAGGGCCCTCGTCATTTCAAATCCCCTCACCACCCTCAATCTAGATCGGACAAAAAATGATCTAAGACCACCTGACAAAGAATATCACCCATCACATGCACCCTATGTGATAAACCCAACCATTTGGTGAATGAATGTCAGAACCTAAGTAAGTTCAATGACATATTTTACATAGTGGTCCAAATTCCACACAAGCATCTCTTCAATCAAGAGAAAATCACACACTTTTATTGCCACATCTTCACTCAATTCCACCACACAAGGAATTGTCAGTATCTTCTAGGTTTTTGTGTAGCAAGAACAACGCTAAGGCCAACCCATAATAAGTAGCCACATCACGCCAATACTAAAGACTAGAGATGGATACCACCACAGGATATTCAATCTTGTGATGATGATGAGGCATCAACATCTCATATTGTGAGAAGTACCACCTCCCATGCTATTTACTCAGTTAGTTCTGATCTAGTATGTGGTATCTATACCAATACCTCTCATTGCATTAAGGCATGCCCTATGTTACACACATTTCAGAAGCATAGGATTCAACATCAACATCCTATCGAGGAAGATACTTTTTCCCCTAGTACACCTATAAGAGTGCAAGAAATTCCTCTCACATAGCCTCAACCCACCATAACCAAGATTCTTCCACCATCCAATGCTGACAACACACAACATCATATATGATTCATTTCCTCATCCATAGGAACCATGATTCATGTTATCTGGTAATCATTTTTTGGTTTCGAGACTGCAAAATCTACCTCAACAGTGGTAACATCACCGATGGTGTAGAACCATCCCATATGCACTTTTTCAACCTCTCTTGGTTCTATGACATCAACCAGCAAATCGTATTCTTACTTGTTGACCAGTACAACCAGGTCTGAAGCTTAGCTTCTAGACCTGGTGCAAACCAAGTAAACAATAGATAATATTTTTCACTCAGATGAAGATATTCTAGAAGCCGTGATGAAAATTGTATATACTTGGGATGCCATGCACCATCATTCATTTTCTACCTAAAAAAACATTTGTTCCTAGTAGCACATAGACTCACGACATATACACCATAGAATCAAAAGATTTCCACCCACTAGGGAAGGTCGATTGGTTCAAAAATCCCATCCCAACACCTGATGCATTTGAGGAAGGGAACATGTCCAACATTTCACCTACCATCAAGGTGAATATTTTTGACAAATTTGGAAAATTCGAAGAGATCTTGCTAGGGGCAGCATGATCTCCAAAAGAGATAACTACATATACATCCTTGTTCCTAGAATACAGGGATATTTTTGAGTGGGATTACTCAAAAGTTCCAAGTATTAGTCCCACTATAGTGGAACATCACATTGACATGTGACCTGACTCCCATCCCATCTAGCAAAAATAATGTCAATTACATCCTTCTAAGGAAACAACAATCAAATAGGAAATCGATAAACTCCACAAATCTAGGTTCATCTACCTAATTTCTTACACGTCTTAGGTTTCTAACCCTATACCCGTCATGAAAAAACACGACACCATTCACGTTTGTATTGATTTTAGGGATCTAAACAAATCATGCCCTAAACATAATTACCTAAAGTCATTCATATACTAAGTCATTGATGCTTGCGCCAATCATAAGGCGTTATCCTTCATGGATGGGTTCTCTTGGTAAAATGAAATTCAAATTCGCCATACGGATCAGTGCAAAACCACATTCACAAAACCGTGGGGTACATTCACATACCAAGTTAGGCATTTCAGTCTTAAAAATGCTAACGCTACCTTCTAGTGGGCCATAAACTACATCTTCCACAATCTAGCTCATCTCATGCTCACATATTTGGATGAACTTACAGTGCATTCTAGAAAAAATTACAACCATTTAGAGGACCTCCACCTAGTTTTTGAGATATTTTGACAATATAACCTATGCTTGAACCATCTCAAGTGTGTATTATCTATCAACATCGGAAGACTACTGGGTTTCATATTTTCCCAGCAATGTATTAGAGTCAACCCTCTCAACATCCAAGCAATTAAAGAGGTGCCTCCTGTTAGTTCCTTCCAGTCATGTCAATCACCAACAATCAAATGTTCTTTTACATAATTATTTTTAGGGTTTGAGGTCATATTTTTATAGCTTCAAAAAGTTTTTGAATAAAAAATTTGATCACTAGTTAGGAAGGCCAGTCTCTACTATTCCTTTCAGTCTCATGGTCAAAGGATACCATATTTTTTCAAGTAAAATCATTCTTAGTAGAGTCCCATAATCATTTTGTTCATAATTCACCAAATAAGTGTATGTTAGGTCACCATGTTTAATTTCTGAAAGTTCATATTTTTAACATTAAATTTCATTTTATGAGGAATAGTAGAGATCAACTTGGTAACCAAGGTTTTAAAGTCATGTTTTTTTTATTTCATTTTCTTAAATGAAATACCATCATAAGATCATGAAGTTGAAGTGTCAAGTCAAAGTTATGACTATTATGGTGGGACCACTATCATTTTGCAAAGGAAAAGTCAATTTTCTCCACTTATAAAGGGTCATCACTCACTCTCATTCACTCTCCATTTTCCCATTGCACTTTCCAACACTCCATATCATCTAATCAAGGTGCGTTTTTCATACAAGGAAGAGTTTTTTGCATCCATAACTCAAGTTCTCAAACCGGAGTTGCGCAAATAACTCTGTTCTGCTACGTATATCCCAGGCAACTGCTCCATCATCTCTCAAAGGTTGTGAGCCCCCCGCAGTGGTTTCCTCCATCATTTTAACATTATGCTGGTGCTGATGCATGTTGGTGGTTTATCTTAAGGATCAATCTTCTCCCATTCCTCTCAGCTATGCTTGTTATGTCTCATGTCCACCTCCTAGGGTTTTTTAATACAATTAGAAAGGCCTTCATCATTTTCATGTCAAATTGATGCTAAAACATATATCCATCTGCTTGCACACGATCGTCTATCCTATACACACCCTCCTAGTCATCCTCGATCAAACCCACTCTAAAAACTCATAAATTCTACCTAAACCCTAGTGTTATAGCTCCAAATCTCACTCTTGAGGTTTGTGATGCTGCACTTATGGCCTAGGGCAATCCATCCTTCCAGATCTGGTCCAAAACTAAAAAAACAATGTTTTACTCCTTATACACGACATTGCCCTGAGCTAAACGCGTGTGTACATGGGTCTGTGTATACCCAACCCATGTATACGTCTTAAAACACTTAAAAAAATTAAATCTCCTTAATTTTGGGTGGAGATCATGGGTTTCACCTATTGATTACCTATTAGTGCTTGTGGCCCAACTGTTCCCAACGAATTCCCAACTTAAAAACTACTTTGGGAGAAGTATAAAAAGGATTCAATGGGAACGCCCAAGGGAGGAGAGAAGAGAGAGAAATATCACTCTGCTGAGATTTTCCCTGACCAGGTCTAAAGATCCTTGTGCCTCCTGCACTTCCCCCATTTACAGGAAACCTTTGTTTCCTTGTGTGATGATGTCTTTCTACTACTTGTGATATCATGGAGTAAGTCATGGAAGGAGTTTGTTAAACGCTTGAGACTGGATGAATCCGGAGGATGGTTCCGATTGGAGCCTGCGAAAGGACGACTCAGGTGAAATTATTCCTTTCTGTTATAGACATTTTTGGGCACTTCAACCCCAATCATAAATGTCCATAAACTAAGTGCTCCTAAGTCCCTAAAATTGTTTCTTCACTGCCTAAAGGAACAAGGTCAACTGATTACATCATCTCCCAGAAGTTCTCCACTGAAAACTACTCATAAATGGTCAAAACTAGACCATACTAAAAGCTCAATGTAGGGGGTGCGATGCATATCACCTTCCCAGTGTACAAGGTGCGATGCATATTGATTTGCTCCTCTGTAGGGTGCGATGGTCGGGAATGGACAAATGGCATGGACCAAAAAGCGAGGTGGAAGATCATTGAATCTTCCAGAAGCTTCCCCTCTAGCACTTGCCACTCCATTTTCGACCAGGGATGAGTAAGAGATCATAATTCTCCAAGTGGAAGCAGGAACTATCAGAGCGAAGACACTAATCAAGATCCTAGAAGATGACTCACCTCTCTGTAATCATCTATATATGGATCCCTCATCACAGAGATCCAGAGGCTGGAATTTTGTATCTTATAGAGAAGTGCTGTTGGTTTTCTTGTGTACATTCACAGTGTTGGGTGATTTAGCTTTGCTTGAGGTGAAGAAGGGCTTCCTAGCTGGAGGATGATGCTGGGTCAGAGCTCATGGTTGTAGTCCTCTTGCTACTTTTCATCTGAATAAAGCTATTCTTGTTTCCTTCCATATTCTTGTGTACTTGTTTATATATACATGTATATGGTTAATACACATCTGATGTTGTATTATTCATGAATTTAGATCCTTGTTTCTTGCATAGTAGTATGTTGTTGTGATTCCACAAGTTCTTTTGAAGCTGGGCAGACAAAGGAGAAGCGACGAAACTCTATCAAGAAGGAGAGGAAATCAAGCGAAAGACTCAGGTTGGCCTTCTTGGTTCTCCTCTCATCTATTTTCATAAAAGGAAACAATAGTAGACTTTGATTGTTTGTTTCTAAGATAGCCACCCATCTTAGTGGGAATAGCAACATCCGAGTGGACACTATTCCTAGATAATAATGTGGGTAGAGACGGATGTGGATGAAGCGGTAGAGAGTGCTACAATGCATGAGTCCTTGGGCAGTGTGAGGCTAGCAGGTTGCAATAGTGCGAGAGCCACGGAGGGTGTTGCACCAATGCAGGATGGCACAAAGAGGTGTGCAATGGTGTGAGATGTAGGGAGTTGTTGCAGCAGCACAGAGGTCAGTAGAGGGAGTACTTATTAGCGGCAGAAGGAGCTTCAACATCGGGAGTGTTTCTAGCCTGACATGGATGTCAATAGTTGGGTGGATCAATTACTTACTTCTTAGTAACTGATTTGCATTGCAGTAGCACGATGCAGCATGATGAGAGGGGGATGTAGTGTGGATGCAGTGTTGGGAGGATGGACCAGCAGTAGCACAGATGCAAATGGATTTGCTGAATGTATGCAACAGTGGCAGTGGCAGAGCCATGGGCAATAGTACAGTATGCAGTAGTGCAGAGGATGTTGGGCAGGGAGGCCTAGCACCAGCATACGTACTGGTGTCAGATAATCAAAGTGATGCTCAATGAGGAGTATTACTAGACTACAGTCCTTGGTAAGAGGGAGTGATTATTTGAGGTAGCATCAGATTTTCTCTAGCCATGAAAATTGGCGGACAGGCTAAAGAACATGAGATCTCTAAGACCCAGAAACGGTTTGGACAAATTGTACTCGGTTTGGGAGCTATTAAAATAATTAATATTTTTATGGAGTTCCTAAGCCTAAACCTAGGAAAAAATAAAACATTAATGGTTATTAATATAAAACTGGGTTAGAAGGCTCCAAAAATCATGGATCAAGCCAAATCTAATCTTAGTCATTGACTAGATATTTAATCTTGGCCATTGAAGGACGAAAGAGAAAAGTATAAGAAGAGGCTTGAGGGTCAGTTGGAGAACACACCAAAGTGATCAGATATTCATTTTCCTAGAGTGGGGTTGCTATGAAAATTTGAATAAGTGATCAGCAACGAGGGGTAGTGAGTATGAGGTAGAGAGGCAGAGACAATACTGAGAGACCAACGCAGAAGTAGAGAGAGCAAGAGAAGCAACCAGTCCAAGCTACGCTGACCCCAACAGAGACAATGCAAAGGCTAGAGGGACTGCATCATCCACACAGAGGTTGTTGGATGATGTAGAGGGTCCTAGAGGTTGTGTAGTGCCTTAGAGGGCTAATGCATAGGGTCCTGGGGCTGATGTAGGTCAGCAAGAGGCTAATGCAGAGGCCAGAAGGGCCAATGCTGAGCTTCAATTGTGCCGGAGAGGGTTTCGTGGGACATGTTTTATGAATACCTATTTCCGGATATAGAGGTATTGTTGCCTTGTATTTTTCTCTATTGGGTGAGTTGGTTAGGCATCCAATTGTACTCAGAAAGACTGCATAATAATATAAGCCTCTGAATAGTTGCACTAGTTTTCCCGCATTGGGTTTTTTCCAGAGACATTTGTCCAAAAATAATGGTGTCAATTGTGTGCTTGTTTTCTTTCAGTTGATGATCTGTAGATGATTGTATTGTGTTTATTTTGGAATTTAAATCTTTTAAATAACTTGTTCGAATTTAAACAAGTAGAAGAAATAAACTTGCAGAATACAGATTAATTTTCTAATCGGTAGACTTAGAAAATTCAACATGTACACAACTTTTAAAGGATTGTTTTCTTGCTCTTAGAATCATTTGAATCTCAATACTTTGTTTTATTGCAACAAGGTGTTTAGCTTAGGTTCATAATTTTAGAATGGTTAACATAAGATGTTTTAGAAAAATACTTATTCATAGATCTCTTTTGTTCCAACATAATTTATTGAAAACTAGTCATATGAACGATACTTAATATAGATCTAACCTTGTAGTTTAGTCTAACAATAGCTCCACTTCCACTCATTAATTTGTAGACATATAAATCTAATCTAATGCTTAAAAATAGCAACCTATATAACAACGAAAAATACCCAAAACAAATATAACCATCATCTTACAAATTAAAAAAAAAAGGCTTCTAGCATATATAATACACTCACACTTCATAAGTTTACTAATTCCTGTTGATAATTTATGCTTGCAATTTAAGAACATTAAATTGACCAAACAATAATCTTCACATACTAAAAAATCACCCATAATGATTTTCACTGATGGAATTTTGTTTCCTATGAAATAGGTGACTTACGCATCTATTTGGTCATAATCTGCATAAATCCCACAATGTACAACACTTTGTAACCACGTAATCTAAGTGAATATCTCTGCATAGATCCATGCAATTTTACTAAATCCATCATTTTTGGAATTCATTCCTATCAACATTAAGTTTATACAATACGTTATAATTTACCATAAATTATATCCTTGTAGTGTTTTATCTTTTCTCCAGTTTTTCGTAGTAATTAGCTCATTTATTAGATATGAGGAAAAATCAATTTTCCTTCTTCTTGCCACATAGATGGATGACCTACTGCCTTTTATGGTTCACGAATTTCTTAATTAAATTGAAACCATTTTATTGTTTCCTTTTCTTTTTATAGGGACTTATAAAGTTCTCCTTTTTCAAAGTATTATCTTCCCCTTGTGCTCATTAGTGATTTGGATGAATAAAAAAGATTGGAGAGTTATACAATATCTCCATTGCAAATTCACTATCTTTTTTTCCAAGGAAAAAGGTGCAATTTTCATTAATAAATTAAGAGAATTACATGTTGTATCATAAGCATGTATGAGATGCATTCATAGTAGTTCCATTCATCATAGTACTAAACCATATATACAGATGACAACAAAGTTGCAGAGAGAAATATAACCGCCGAGTGACTGTAAAACCATAGCAATGTCCCAAGAAAATTGTTAAGACAAAAAAAAATAAACATAGAATGATCAGAGTGATCATTCTGAGTGGTTCCCATTCATTTCTATGAATGGATGGTGGAAAAACTGATAGAACTCTCCATCTTTGAACTCCTGAATTATCCATTGGCCCATGTTTAGTTGTGTGGCCTCTTTGGAAAGACGATCAACGATCTCATTCCTTTCCCTATATATATGAGAGCATACAATAAAATCAAATTGTGATTTTATTGTAAAGACATCATCCAGTGTGTCCCTGAGTCTGTACAAGTGAAAATGATATACATCATTTATCCAATTTATTACAAGCTGTGAATCCCCAAAGATCTTAATCTTTTGACAATTTTGTTCCCGCATGAATAATAGGAGATGTTTTAAACTGTTAAGCTCAACATAATTATTGGTGCCCCTACCAAGGCCAACTTGGATTCTGAATGAAAATTGTTCATTTAGGTAAAGAAAGAACCCCCAACCCCCCCCCCCCCCCCAAAGCCCTCACTTGGTAAACCATCAAGCTAACCCAACGGTGATTTGTCAATGATTTCAGATAAATGCTTGTGGCGGCTTGATGTCCAATGTATCAAGTAATAGATTAAAAATGGCCATAGAGTGTGTACTAGTGGCAAGCTAGTTTATTTGCACATCTTAGAAGATCATAGATCCTTGTTTAACTAGATTCCCCAACAAACAATCATGTGCAGATTTCTGTCCTTTTGAGAGTGTGCCTCAGACCACCATCTCTGCCATGCCTCCTCTAGATTTTATCCAGACCATAAATTCTTTAGATTTAGGAGTGAAATTATTTGGGACCAAAATTGTGTCGCGACTGGGCAAAGGAGGAAAAGATGATTTGAATCCTCAACAATTGATTTTCATAAACAGCAGCAAGAGGGACCATGAAAATCTGTCTCATGAGGTTTAAATCAGTTGGGGCTTTGTTTGTGAGAATACACCACATGAATAGCTTGGTTTTCGGTGGGGATTTTAATTTCCAGAAGTATCACCACCACCAGCTGATCATACCATTTTCTCTTGCCGACATAAGAGTAGCATAGCCAGCTTTTGATGAGTATCGTCCATAAGGGTTGGTGGCCCATATGAGCTCATCCTCTTTTTCAGCCAGCCTGATTTTAGCTTCCTCTAAATCCCCAGTGAAATGATTCTAAACCCCTAACCATCTATCCGAAATGTTCAATGCTCTTTGATCCCACCATCACTGGGGAAAATAGGGGTCAAGACCTGCTACCACAATATCAGCTATCTTAGTGATTCCAGTCCCAGAGAGGAACTACCGAAGGGCCCTAGGAAGGATATGGGCATTCCCGCACCCGGTCCAGGCATCAGTGCCTAAACGCACTTGATCCCCATTACCAATTTTCTATGCAAGCCCTTGTTTGATGGTATTGAAGGATTGGGAGATTGCCTTCCTGATAATGGAAGCACTAGCAAAGGACATGTTGGGACTACGAATCCACTCCATAATTGGGAGGGGATGTATGAATTTGAAGTATATTACCTCTTGCCAAAGGCTTTCTGACTTGATAATTTTCCAACCCATTTTGGCCGCTAGGGCCTTTGTGAAAGACTAAATGTTTTTTAAGCCCCATCCCCCCACATTTTTAGGCTTCTCGATCTTGTCCCATTTGACCCAGGAAAAGTCCTCCCTGTGTGTTGTCCCCTCAAGAAGAAGAGACAACGGATTTGTTGTATCATGTTTAGAATGCCTTTTTGGATCCATTCCAGAGTCATATAGTAAACCGAGATGGCCTTGAGCATTGATTTTATGAGAGTGAGCCTACCCCTCCTAGAGAGCTGTCGTTGTTGCCAAATGTTAATCCTACTTTCAATTTTTGCAATGAGCTAGGCCCAGTCAGCAATTCACTAGCAATTCGGTTTTAATTTGAACTTTGCAAATTCACTATCATTTAGAGTAATTAAGTAGATTGTGAACCCCTAAATGTCTATATCTTTATTTTTGACAAATTGTTGAGAGATTTTTCAAATAATTAGTGAGAGTTTGTTATTTCACAATACATCACATAGAAATTAACTTGGAAAAGTAATGGACCACTCAAGTCTACATGCTATGAAATTGATTTAATTTCTATTAGGTTGTCTTATATTCTTTCCATGATTAGCCCGAATAGTCAAACTGGGGGGTTAGAGGTTGTTGTGCTAATGCGTAGTGGGGGTTTCCCTCTACGAGGTTTGGGGTAGCACCTCGGGAAAAAGTTTTTTGGACCCTATATTAGGTGGGTAGACCTACCTATGGTTTTACGCATGGATTTCGCCAATGGTTTTGGGTGCGCTGGTTTTTGGTCCATGGTATTTTGTAGACCCAGTCAAGGGAACTATGGTTATGTTCTAATCCAGGGTTAATGGATTGGGGCTTATGGATGCTTCGGCATGTATATATATGTATTGTAACATTGAAAGGAACATAATGAAAAATCAATCTGGTAGTCTCTATTTTGGGATCTAGGGGAAAATCTCTATGTATATTTGTTTTATATGTTTTTCTCTCACTATTGTTTATTTTCTATTTTTTTAGAATTCGTATGTAGGTAATTTATATATGGGGTTAAAACATACATTTGGTATCAGAGCTCTTTTGGCTTCAAGGGGGCGCCTTTGCTGTTGAGAGGGTTTTCTCGAGCCTTTGGTAGGCCCTGTTTAGTGGGAGATCTTCAGGATCGATTCTGGTGGTGAAAGAAGACAACGAGCAATGGAAAGATAGAGATCGAGAAATTTAATGGTTAGAGTTTTGAGTTGTGGAAACTCATGATGAAGGATCTGTTGGTGGATAAAGATCAATGGATTGCGGTAGATCCAACTACTAAACCAACGGGAGTGTCTGATGAAGAATGGAAGAAGCCGGATCGGAAGGAAAAAAGAACAATACGATTGTGTGTCTCAGATTCAGTATTGTTGAATGTATAAGGGGAAGCTACGATGAAGGCTTTGTGGGACAAGTTAGGGACTTTGTACCAATCTAAGTCTCCGGTGAATAAAATTTTCCTACGAGTTGTATAACCTAAGGATGAAAGATGGAGACTCAGTGATAGAGCATCTGAATGCATTTAATACTATGGTAAGCCAATTATTATCTATTGATATTAAAATTTCATATGAAGATAAGTGCATTAGTTTTTTGTGTTCTCTACCAGATTCATGGGATAGTCTAGTTGTTGCAATAGGTGGCAATGCAACTTCCTTGTAGTTTGATGAAATAATCTCAGCCTTGCTGACGGAGGAGATGAGATGGAAAAATATGGAGAGCGAGAATGGTGATGCCTTGTTTGTATGAGGAGGGTCCTAGAACATAAACAAAAATAAGTCCTCAAGTGGGAGATCTAAATCTCTAGGAAAACCTGTAAAGGTGTGTCGGAAATGCAGAAATGAAGGGCACTACAAAAGGGATTGTAAATCTAAAGCTCCTGAGAAAGGAAAGGGATCTAATGATGCTCCTTCTACAGAGGAAAAAACCACCTCAGATGAAGGTGGGGATGTGTACTTGGCTTCTTCTTCAAATACACATGTAGATCATGAGGCATGGTTGATTGAATCAATTGCATCCTTTCACTTCACTCCCCATAGAGAGTGATTCTGCAAGTATGAGAAATATGATGGTGGTGATGTCTTCTTGGGAGATAAAAGGAAGGCTAGAATCATTGGTCATGGAAAAGTCAAGTTGAATATGCAAGGTGGAAGGATTAGAACACTTTTGGGTGTTCTGCATATTCCTGCATTAGCCAAAAATATGATTTCTGTAAGAAAGCCAGATGATGTAGGTGTAACGACAATGTTCAAGAAAGATAACTGCAATATGGTTTAGGGAGCACTAGTATTGATGCAGAGAATTTGATTAGAACTATGTACAAGCTAGATAACACTCTTATTGATGGGTGCAACAGTTTTATGGTTCTTGAAAATGGAGCAGAAAATCTAGTGGTCTTTGGAGAAAATACCATGCTATGGCATCAAAGGCTTGGACATATTGGAGAGAAGGGCCTTATATGGTTTTATTTAAGCTGAGAGGTTTGTGGACGGAGTCCTAATAGTGTTTGGATGGTAATTAGAGGTCAAAATGGGTTGTAGAGGCTCAGGGTGGCATAAGAAAGGTTATGTAGGTTTCACTATGTAAATGGGCAAAAGAGCGAAAATGGGGGTCTTTTGTGTTTTAATGGGAAACTTTAACTTTGGCATGGAAATTCATAATTGTGAACAGTGAGTGGTTTCGGCCCACGCAGGGAGGAGGTTTCATTGCTCATCGCACCGCTTTTAGTCGTGGGGTGGTATTGTCTTGAGGGCATGCGAGTTAACATAGAGCTACCATGTAATCGCAAGGGGCCCAAGCAAAACCACAAATCTTGAGAGCTCTCGGGAGGGTAAAGGTCGGAGATCGGGAACGTGTGATATGGATGTGCGTCGTTAGATCTAAAGGTGAAAGATCTAATGACTATCACACGATGAAGTTGCACGGAGGGCACAGGAATGGAGATTAGTGAGGCTAGGGGGATAATTACAAGTGATTTTTAATTATTTTATGATATAAGTGGGGATTAAACATAAGTGGGTTTATGGAGCAGGACCAGAGCTAAGTGCGACAGGGTTTATTTAACCCTACCAAGGGTGGTGGGTTAAAAGATTTCTTATATTGGGAAAACATGAAGGTGGAGTTAAAGTTAAATAAAGCGGAGGGGGGAATAAAAACTTAGGATAAGGGGGGTTTTATGGGTTTTTAGGGAAATTACAAGGGGAAAGTGATTTCTTCAAAGGGGAATGGGTTTCACACTAGGGAGAAGGGGTTTTTGGGTAGAGAAATGAGTTTGGAGGGTAATTTGCTAGGAAAAATGTGTGAAACCAAGGGAAAGGGTGAAAATGAAGGGGAAAGGGTATTTTCTTAGGAAATGATGGGATAATGACGAAATTAGTAAGTATGTAGTGGGGGGTGAAATGAAATGAGGGGAAGTTAACCAAATCAACTTGAGAACATATTTTCACCTTCATAACTGCTCCTGCAGACTGCAATGCATGATCAAGCATGATAAATGTGCTTATGCCTCAATCAACTTTGTATTTCTGCAACCTTTCTTCTACCTACCCTTTACTTATCCTAACATTTTTTCTTCACTTAATTGGGTGCATTTAGGCTAGCAGACCCTTTTCTTTCCTTTTTCTTTTGAAAAGCAAACTATCTAATTCAAACCTTACAACATCCAAGGGCTCAGATTAGACTAATGAGCTCCTTATTATTCTCTACCTAACTACTAATCTGCCAAGATTAAACATTTTGGCTAGATCTGTATTCTCTAACTATAAACATGAAATTTAAAGCATGAACTAGTCAAGATTAAACTATTTGACTATCATGGGTTGTGGCATTTATGACAAGCTGCACACAACCATTATTTTTCATAATAAAGTAAAAGGTAGTGGCACTTGCACTTGCACACTTTCAGAGTTTATTGCTTTTTTCTTTTCTCTCTAACCTAAAATTTTATTTTTGCCTTCATTTTTTAGGGCATCCATTCTAACAATTTCTTTGATATGGACATGTCTATTAAGATATTTCCTAACATTTTTATTCAATATTTTTTTTGTCCATATCCTAGCTTAACATTTTTTGAGAAATATTTTCATTTTTTGACTAATTGATTCTAACTTACCAAAACCAAAAAATGCTACAACATTGGCTCCAAATGGGGACTGCTTTCTCCTGTAGAATGCAGAGAACCTGCAGATCCATGTGCCTTCTCCTCAGGTTATGTAGTCTTTTGCTCTAAAAAATCACATTGACAGCCTGAAAAGTAAAAGAAACTGAATTTTTTATAATGGTAGTAATGAAATCTACTTCAACTTCTTAGTACTGAATGTAATGTTTGAGAAACCTTCCCTTCACAGGATAAGTGGAATACAACCCCTCAAGATTTTGTAGTACAAAAGTGTTGTTTCCCTTCACTTCAGCAATTGCTAAAGGTCTAAACCACAAGTTGTCAAACTTGCCATGTTTTCCCTTTTCTTCTCTCCTTGAATCCCATCTTATAACTAGATCACCTTCCTTGAAGTCCCTTTCCCTGGATCTTCTGTCAAATAGGCTCTTCATTTTATTCTGATATTTTTTCAATTTGTATTGAACTTCATCTTTGTTTTCATTTAGTTCAATAATTTGATTTATTCTCTTTGAAAAATAATCAAGTTCATCTATTGAATCCTGCAAAAATTTTAAAATAGGGAAGGCCAAATTGGTAGGGAATATTACATCTTTCCCATAAACTAACTGGAAAGGAGATTTTCCAGTAGATATCTTTGGAGTAATTATATTTTCCTATACTGCATAAATTAAATGAGAGTCCCAACTTTTTTTATGATCTGCTAGAGTCTTTTTTATTACCTTTACAAGACTTTTATTTAAGGATTCTGCAAGGCCATTACCTTGTGGGTAATATGGACTTGAATGATGTAACAAAATCTGATATTTCTGGCAAAACTCAATCATTTTAACACTAGAAAAAGATGTTGCATTATTAGTGACAATATGAGTTGGGCAACCAAATCTAGATAAGATGTTCTCTTTAATAAATTTGATTAATATTGAATCAGTAGCACTTCTTATTGGAATTGCTTCCACCTATTTAGTGAAGTAGTCTGTTGTAGTGAGGATCCATCTATGTTGATTACTTGAAGTGGGATGAATCTCTCCAATAAAATCTAATCCCCATTAGAGAAAAGGTTGTGAGACTATTGATGGAACCAATGGAAGAGTTGCTAATTTTTGCTTGCCAGCAAACATTTGACAAGGAACACAACTTATGTCCTTTGCTCCTACTTGTAAGAACAATGTTGGCCAATAAAATCCTCCCCTTAATATCTTATATGTTGTTGCTCTCCAAGCATAATGTCCTCTACAAAATCTTGTATGAAACTGGTCAATGATTCCTTCAATTTATGTTTCTGTTAAACATAATAACAAAATATTTAGTGGGTCTTTCCAGTGCAAATTTTCATTTATGATACAGTACTTGACTTCTTTTAGTTTGAGAGTTTTACATTGGCTTTTGGAGAATGATGTTGGACATTCAAAATGGACCAAGAAATTTACAATGTCTTGGTACCTATCTAACAATAGAAATTTGTCTTCAATGTATAAGGGGCTAATCTGATCTGAAGGTAAAGGTTCTTGTGGATTTTTTTCTTTAGGATGAAGGGAAGGTTCTTGTGGATTCTCCTCTTTAGGATGAAGGGAAGGTTCTTGTGGATTTTCCTCTTCTGCGAGGACATAAGGTTCTTGTGTATTCTTATTATCTGAAGTCTGAGGACGTTCTTGTGGATTCTTCCCTTGTATCTCTAAAACAGAATTGATTTCAAGCACTTTACAATTGGATTCAACTAGAAGCTTAGCTAATCCTTGGCCTTTTACTAGCTTTGTAGTTTTTATAGTTAGATCAAACTCCAGCATTTGAGTGGTCCATCTACCTCTCTTTCCATCAGTGTCTGGTTGAGTTAAAATGATTTTCACAGCACTGTTAGGAACATAAGCAGTAATAGGAGAATGTAGGACATACATCTTGAATGATTTCAGGGCTTGAATAAGGGCATAGGCTTGCTTCTCAATTATGTCTACTTAAACTCAACATCTCTCATAACCTTACTGAAAAAGGCTATGGGTTTGTCATGAGAATATTCATTCTTTTGTAGTAAAACAACAACAAGGGTTGTTTTTGAGGCAAAGGAAAAGATACTGAATGATTTAGTGTAATCAGGGATGGCCAAGGTGGGAGATTCAGAGATAGATTTCTTGATCTGATCAAAGGCATGCATGGAAGAGATAGTCCATTTAACTTCATGATATTTTCAGAGTGTGTCAGTTATATCTTTACAATCTTAACATAATTTGGGATGAATCTCCTTAAAAAATTAATCTTGCTTAGAAAAGCTTGAATCTCCTTCTTGTTTCTAGATAAGGTCAATGTTTCAATGGCAGACACACGCTTGGGATCAATCATTACTCCTTCTTTTGAAATTATATGGCCGAACAGTTTTCCTTC
>APFE031025315.1:0-43943 GCA_000404065.3 Pinus taeda | reverse complement strand
CTGAAGAATTTGTAATTGTGGGTTCCCTCTATACTGACCTTGATTTTGATTTTGGGGTCTAGTAATTGTTTGTTGAAATGTACTAGGTTGAGTCTCAATCTTGGAAATTCTATTAGATAGATTTCTAAGAAGAGAAGTTATTTCATCTATTTTAGAATCTTCAGTTTTAGTCTTAGAAGAACTAGAGGAACTAGAGGCTTCTTGAATAGATTTGAGCTTTCTTTGGGCCTTTTCCTCTTTATCTTTCAAGGAAGTCAAAGCAACCCTATTTTCTTCCACCTCTATAGCATTTGTTTGCATATATTCAAGATTTCTTGAAGTTATTTCTCTTAGCATTACAAAAAAATCATTGTCAAAGGCTTTAGAAAACCTAGACTTAGTTGCTGCTACAGGGGGTTTACAATCAGGGGGCATCTTATGATAAAGTTTATTGAACCTTTTGATAAAATCTGATACAGGTTCACCAAAGTTTTTTTAAAGTTTTTCAAACTTAGTCAGAAAGTAAAGAGGATCTTTCTTTACACCCCATTGATTTTTAAATATGTTTGTAAGCTCTTCCCAATTTCTAATGGAATTTACAGGTAACTGCCTAAACAAGATTCTTACATTTCCTTCAAGTGACTGTACAAACAATCTCATGTAAACATTTTCTTGTTCGATATTCATGTTGTCTGCAAAGTCTAGAAAATATTGAAGATGGTCTTCAGCTGAAGGACCAGTTTCTCCATTATACCTAGGAAGTTATTTCAAGTACCCAGCTGGAAATGCATTGAGGTTAGTTGGTAATACTAAAGCTGCATATCTAGCCTATACAATGGGTTGGAATGCCATAGTATAAGGTGGTGTATGAGGTGTTTGTGTGGATGAAGAAGAAGAAGATGATGAAGAGGTAGAAGAAGGTGATTAAGGGGGTGTGTGACTCTGTGGAGGTGAAGAAGGAGGGGATATCTTGAATAACTTTAAAGGAGTCTTAAGGACTAACTTTGGGACCTGCGAATGAATATCCTCTTTTGTTTCAAAGAGTGGATTTAAATATACAAAGATGGTCTTTTCAGGTTGTTCAGAAGTAGAAGCTTCAGGTCGTTCAGAAATGGAAGGAAATGAATAAGTGGTAAGGGATATGAAATCTATGGGTTTGTATTCAGGTAAATGAGCACCCAAATCAGACTCATTTTTAGGTGATCTTGGTGGTAGAGGGGGTTTTGGATGCTTTTCAAAAGAATGAATGAGGAAAGCTGAATCAAAATCAACTCCCCTATCTAATAGTTCAGAAACCCTAGGAGGTATTTGTGTCAAATCAGGATTAGATGGAATATTACTAAAAGGATCAAATGATATTAAATCTTCAGATTGCAAGGCTGAAGAGGCAGAAGAAGATGGTTGATGTATCCTTTTAGAACTGGCTTTTATCAGAAGTTTTTCAGGATCTGACAGAGGATTGACTAAGTCAGATTCTGAATGAGATCTGGTGTGCCTAAAAGGTGCCAGTTTGTGTTAGTGGAGTCGCCAGGTGAAGGATTTTAATCTTTCTATACCTTTAATCACCTTAAAGGAATAGAATGAATATCGTTGCCCCAGGAAAACTTAATGAAATTCGAATCCCCGGCAATGGCACCAGATTGATGTTGTACCTCTGAGTTGATAATGGTTAGCTATCAAGCAAGAGCATCTAAGATAATTGTTTTGGGGTTTTTGTTTTAATTTGGAGAACCAATGAATGAAACAAATATAACACTGTAATGCCTAACCTTTTGAATAATATTAGTCCCAAAGAAGAGGGCCACTATAAAATTTCACACAGTGATAAAAATTGAATAGTGGTGAGCAGAGACAAAAAATAATATGATTATCACAGTTTTCAGGCTGAAAATTAAACAATCATAAGTATGAAAACATCTGACCAATGTTCAAAAGGTTTAAGAGAATATTCTTATGCTTACAACAAGTTGTTGATGATTTATTGATTTAGAGGGAATTAATGAAACAGACAGTCCATTAATCCATTCTCTTTATAGATTATCACTTTAGAAGCTTATAGGAATAGATTGAGACACAATTATTCCTACCTAGGTATCTTTGTAAGACATAAGAATATGAAGAAAAACATAATGTGTAACACTAGAATAACTTACAGGAAACACAGACTGTGTAAAACGGAATTCAGAATCCTTTGCTTTGTATTAAGGGTCCCGAAAATCGAAGTACATCAAATGTTTACAAATGCTTCATCAAGGGTGCAACCCTTCTTCAAGAGTGCAAATCTCTTTCAATGGTCAACCTGGTTCAATGGTGAACCCATAATAACTCGTAAGGAAAGTTATTTATACAACAATAGAACTAAGAAAATATCCTAAACTGTTTTTACAAAACTAGATTATTGGGAAATCAAAATAAAGAGTGTTAGTTGAATTGGCCCTATTTTGATGTTGTGTTGTTGGTGACTATCACTAAAAAAACTGAAAATTGTTGAAACTGGCTGACTGTTCCTGTTATTTGGGTTTTTATGTCCTTTAGACTTTGATCTTTTTCCCTTTAAGCTGCTTGGCTATTTGATCTTCATGTTGGATGTCATTTTTACTTATGACCTTTCATCTGATACACTTTCATCTAATGATCTTTAACCTATTGACCTGTCAATAACATTTATTGTGCTTTTTACTTTTACTGTACATGTCATCTATTTGTCTTTTAATTGTATGTCTTTATCTGCCTCCTCTGTTTAAACATTTAATGTGCAAATTGTTTGTTTTAACATTTACTGTATAAAATGACTTCTTTCTGCTTTGTCTCTGGTTTAAACTTAATCTTCTATTTGTACACAAAAATTCTGATAAATGAAGCCTTTTGAATAGATTTCTTGAGAATCTTGGAGTAAACAGGTTTTTAACTAGTGTCAAAACTGTTTATCTAGTCTCCTAGTCTTTTGCTAATCACCTGCAAAATACAACAATTTGTTAAGAAAAACACAGGTGGATAGGGATGTGATAATGGTTTTATTTGAGTTGAGAGGTTTGTGGACAGAGTCCTGATAGTGTTTGGATGGTAATTAGAGGTCAAAATGGGTTGTAGAGGCTCAGGCTGGCACAGGAAAGGTTATGCAAGTTTCACTATGTAAACGGGTGAAAGAGTGAAAATGAGGGTCTTTGGCGTTTAAACGGGAAACTTTAACTTTGGCACGGAAATTAATAACTGTGAATAGTGAGTGGTTTCAGCCTACACGAGGAGGTGGTTTCATTGCTCATCGCACCGCTTTTAGCCGTGGGGTGGTATTTTCTTGAGGGCACACAAGTTAACGTAGAGCTGCCACGCAAGGGGCTTGAGCAAAACCACGAATCTCGCATGCTCTTGGGTGGGTAAAGGTCATAGATCGGGAGCGCGTGATATGGATGCGAGCCGTTAGATTTGGGGGTGAAATTTCTAACGGCTATCGCACTGTGAAGTTGCACGGAGGGCACAAGCGCAGATATTAGCGGGGCCTAGGGGATAATTACAAATGTTTTGTAATTATTTTATGATATAAGCAAGGATTAAACATAAGTGGGTTTATGGAGTGGGACCGGAGTTAATCGCGGCAGGGTTTATTTAAACCTACCAAGGGTGGTGGGTTAAAAGAGTTCTTATATTGGGAAAACATGAAGGCGAAGTTAAAGTTAAATAAAGCATAGGAGGGAATAAAAACTTAGGACAAGGGGGCTTTATGGGTTTTTAGGGAAATTACAAGGGGAAGGTGATTTCTTTAAAGGGGAATGGGTTTCACACTAGGGAGAAGGGGTTTTTGGGTAGAGAAATGAGTTTGGAGGGTAAGTTGCTAGGAAAAATGTGTGAAACCAAGGGAGAGGATGAAAATGAAGGGAAGAAGGTCTTTTCGTAGGAAATGATGGGATAATGAGGAAATTAGTAAGTATGTAGTGGGAGGTGAAATGAAATGAGGGGAAGTTAACCAAATCAACTTGTGAACATCTTTTCACTTTCATAACTACTCCTACACACTAAAAACATTGGATTAAGCATGATAAATGTGCCTATGGTTCAATCAACTTTGTACTTCTGCAACCTTTCTTCTACCCACCCTTTACTTATCCTAACATTTTTTTTCACTTAATTGGGTGCATTTAGGCTAGCAGACCCTTTTCTTTCCTTTTTATTTTGAAAAGAAAACTATCTAATTCAAACCTTGTAACATCCAAGGGCTCAAATTAAACTGATGAGCTCCTTATTATTCTCTACCTAACTACTAGTTTGCCAAGATTAAATAGTTTGGCTAGATCTGTATTCTCTAACTATAAACATGAAATTTGAAGCAAGTCAAGATTAAACTATTTGGCTATCATGGGGTTGTGGCATTTATGACAAGCTACACACAACCATTATTTTGCATAATAAAGTAAAAGGTGGTGGCACTTGGACTTGCACACTTTCAGACTTTATTGCTTTTGGCTTTTCTCTCTAACCTAACATTTTATTTTTGCCTTCATTTTTTAGGGCATCTATTCTAACATTTTCTTTGATATGGACATGTTTATCAAGGTATTTCCTAACACTTTTATTCAATATTCTTTTTTCCATATCGTAGCTTAACATTTTTTGAGAAATATTTCCATTTTTTGACTAATTGATTCTAACTTACCAAAACCAAAAAATGCTACAATAAGTAGAAAAAGGCTATTCCTAGGTGCCAGGAATTGATTTTGGTGATATTTTTTCTTCTGTTGCCAAGGTAGATTCTATTAGATTACTTTTATCTGTGGCTGCTACTTTTGATTTTAAGGTAGAATAGATGGATGTGAAGACATCATTTCTTCACGGGGATCTGGAATAAGAGATCTACATAAAGCAACCTGAAGGCTTTGCGATGAAGGGTAAGAAAGAAGTGGTATGCAAGTTAAAAAAAAGTCTCTATATGGGTTAAAATAGTCACCAAGGCTGTGGTATCAGAAATTTGATACATTTATACGGGGACTTGGCTTCACCATAAGAAAAACAGATCACTATTTGTATTTTAAATTAATTGGTGACCATGTTATTTATTTGGTCTTGTATGTGGATGATATGTTTCTAGTTGGAAATGAAAAAGAAATTATCTAGGATTTGAAGACCGAATTGTCCTCCTAATTTGACATGAAAGATCTCGGTGCTGCAAACTATATTTTGGGCATGGAAATTAAATGAGATCGGGCAAAGAGGAAGCTCTAGTTAAACCAGAGGAAGTATGTCGAGACAGTACTGCAAAGGTTTAATATGCATGATAGTAAAATAGTGAAGGTTCATATTTCTGCAAGTGTAAAGTTATCTGTTGAATAGTGTCCCAAGACACAAGAAGAGGAAGAGGACATGTCCCATGTTCCATATGCAAGTGCAGTCGACAACCTAATGTATGCGATGGTTTGTACTAGACCAGACATTTCACATGCAGTGGAAGTATTAAGCAAGTTTATGTCAAAACTAGGGAAGGAGCATTGGACAATAATGAAGCGGGTTTTCAGGTATTTGTGTGGTACTAGTGATTATGGTTTGTGCTACCAAGAAAGACTAGGATTGGACAAAGTTTTGTACATCCATGGCTTTGTTGATGCAAAATGGGTTGGAGATCTCAATCAGAGAAGATCTACAAGTAGGTATGTGTTTAACCTAATTGGAGGTGCAGTCAGTGGGATGAGTAAGACAATCTGTAGTGTCACTATCAACTACAGAGGCAGAATACATGGCAGCCACTCATGCAAGCAGTTTGGTTGTAGAGATTGTGTTCAAGTATGGAGTTAGTACAATGAGCTACAAGGATAGATTGTGACAACCAAAGTGAAATTTTTTTGGGAAAGAGCCTTGCTTATCATTCAAAGAAAAAGTACATTAATGTTCAGTATCACTTTTTGAGGGACATGATAGAAGAAAAAAGGTGTTGCTGGTAAAGGTGGAGACTTTGAAGAATATTGCAGATGCATTGACAAAATATGTGAGATTTGAGAAGTTCTCTTGGTGTAGAGAAAAATTTGGCATTTCAGGGTCGGACCAATGACTAAGCTCTCCTATGGAAAGAAAACAACAAGTGGGAGAATGTTGGGTTGTGTTATATTCTTTCCACAACTAACCCCATTAGTCAAACTGAGGGGGTTAGAGGAGGGGTGATAGCCCCCCTCTACAAGGTCCAAGGCAACGCCCTAGAAAAAAAAAATGGACCCTATATGAGGTGGGTAGACCTACCTATGGTTTTGTGCATGGATTTCGCACATAGTTTTGGGCACGGTGGTTTTCAGTCCATGGTATTTTGTAGATATGGTCAAGGGAGCTATAATTATGTTCTAATCCAGGGTTAATGGATTGGGGTTTATGGATGCTTCATCATGTATATATATAAATATATATATATATATATTATATTATGGTAACATTGAAAGGAACATAATGAAAAATCAATATGGCAGTCCCCTTTTGGGATCCAGGGGAAAATCTTTGTGTATATTTGTTTTATGTGTCATGCTCTCGTCATTGTTTATTTTCTGTTTTTTTAGAATTTGTATGCAGGTAATTTCTGTATGGGGTTAAAACCTACAATTTCATTCAACTATTAAAATATTTCATCAAAGTTGTATCACACATTTTATTTCCTCACATGAAACACACATGCAAAATACCTAAAGATCCCTTCTTCACCTTGCACTCATTTGTGATCTTGGTGAATGAGAAAGATTAAAGAGTTATCAAATACCTTTTTTGGCACACCTTAATCAAAATAATTATATAATGACCCAAGTTCAAGCCTTTAAAAACACTTGTAATAATCAACAAACTTAATTCTTCCTTCGCAAGGTATTAAGACAATTAAAATTTCATTTCCCATATGAAACATAGAAGTTGTCTTAGGAAACTTTAAAATCTTTCTCATCAAGTGTGTGAAATCCAAGGCAATGAGATACCATGTGAGGCCATATGCTCAGGTCCAATTGTTTTTAACAAAGTTTCATTGATCCACTTTGACCTGGATTGGATCATTATATTATTTTTCATCCATCTCAATGCTTTCAGGGTAGAAAAATCAAATAAATCAACTTATAAAAGTAGTTTTGGCATTGGGACCCAATTTGGAGAATTGAGGTTAGAAACCTTTCAGGCCTATTTTGAGGCCTTAAATGATAATTTTTGGGGTTAAAGCATTGCCACTTTGGTATATCACATTGTGATGCTATTATACACACAAAGACATTTTCAAAAATCCAAGAAATATGTCAATCAAAGTTCATATGCAAAAGTTATGCCTCCCAAAACTTGATCTATTGTGATTGACTACCATAATTCCTGAAGATGCCACATTATCCCTTATTACTCATAGAAAAGGGGATAGCCACATGGGAAATATGAATAAGACTCTATAAGGGGAGATTTGTAAGTCATGTTGAGGGTAGAATAGGTCAAATTTAACACCTAGCTAGCTATAAGGTTGTGTTATAACCAAGCCACTAGGAGGAAAAAGGTTTACATTTTATTCATGTACATTTATACCATAGTAGAACAAAGTAGCTAGGAGTGGGTAGAGAGGTAGAAGAATAAATGGTTTTGTGTTCTGTAGTAGTTCACAAGCCACAAGTCTCTTGTAACTCCATAGGGAGTGCTTTCTCCTTTATATTGGCATCATTTCCATTAAGATAAAAGAAAGTAGAGGAACCTCACCTTCTGACTAGGTTTTCTCTTGAAAGGCTTTCCAATATCATATCTTGGTTTTCATTATGATTGGTGTGTGCTTTTCTTTCACTATTCTCTATTGTTTTATATTTTAACTATTACATGTAGAATAAAAAAAATAACTAATAAATCTAGAAATCTAGGGAAAATTTTCCCTTGTAGTATGGATTTCATATTTCAATCTATTTGTATCATATCTATTGTGACGAATTTTCCAATGGAATATATGTGAAATTTATAGATCATGTTAGTATCATGGCAGATTTCTTTGGGTATATTGTGGGAAGTTATAGGGGATCAAAGCATATTGAGCAAAAATTCATAAAACCCCAACCATCATCAACGAATCAATTTATGATAACACTTGAGACCTTATAGAGTAGATGTTTACATTGCTAGAAGTGAAAGTTGAAAATATAAACTTTGTTGTGATCCTCCTCATGGAAGCCTTGACTAATAAACATAGGATGTTCAAAGAATATGGAGGTTTCAATGTAGAGGTCAGATTAGAGGGAAATCAAGGGATCAAGAAGAACCACAAAACGAGTCCAAGAAACCAAAAAATAAGAAGTTGAGTTCAAGTATCATGAATTATTCACAGTATTTCTACAAGATGGGAGAAAAGGTGGATGTCAAGCCATATAAAGGTGAGATCGATGCTTTGAAAGTGAATCACTAGTTACTACAATTAGAGGGTTACTTTATTGTTCACCACATAGATGAGGAACATAAAATTTCATTTGTTCATTTGAAATTAGAATTCCATTCCCTAACCTAGTAGGAAATACACACAGAAACCCTGAGTCTGTAGGGGTATCCTCCAGTAACTAAGTGGGAGAATTTTAAAACTCTCATAAAGCCCCAATTCTACCCTATTGGCTATGTAGAGCACCAATGGATCCAATGGAATTACTACAACAAGGGATAGGGGTAGAGTGTACAAGATTACACCATAAAATTCGGGAAGATGGATATAATGTTGGGTATCTCTCCTAGGAACCCAAACATATTCCTCAAGTATTTGTGGGGTCTTCAAAGTCATATGTGAAAGCAAGTAACGATGTTCAAACATATAACAATAGACAAGGCTTATGTATAGGTGCAATATTGGAAAACATAGGCCAAAACAAAGGGTAGTTTAGAGGCTCAAAGTAGAAGGAATTCCAGTAAGATCCCAAAGGAAGGAATAAGAAATGGAAAGGGGGGAAGGACAAGAAGACAATAATCATAACCCACCAATGCAAATTTCCCAGCAACTATTGTAACATTTATGGTTAAAAAAAGGAGAATTTCTTGAAATTGCATCTACAACTCAACCCGAAGAACCAAAAGAAGGAGAGGAAGAAGAAAATTCTCATAGCCACATATTCAAGTAATCAAGTGAAAAGAATCTCAAACATGGATGAAAATATTTTCTGCAGATTAGTGCAAAAGGGGGTGAATCTAAGCATCCTTCAACAACATGGAGATAAGGAGATGAAAAAACACTTCCATATAAAGAATCAGTCAAGATGAAAAAATGGATGCTGTATTTGATTTAGGATCACATGAAAATATAATTGCAAGAAATGTTATGCTCTTGACCTACGAGAAATTCCAGAATACCAATTATGTGAAGAAATACAACCCAGAACATAAAACAAAATGAGTAAAACAACAAGTATTTTGTTATTCAAAGATGAAAGAAATGTTCAATTTCCGCTTCGAGGGGGAAACCTCCAAAAGAGCAGAGCTTGATTACAAAATAAGGCTTGATATTTCTCAATGGGAGTCGATATCCTTTATATAGGATTCATACATACAATACCATGGTTCTCTCAATATCATCTATCTAATACCATGGCCTGTTTGCAACTAACTGTGGTCCCTATTAGAGCATAGATTGACCTCAGGCTGAAGGGGGGCAATTCTAGGGTAACCACAAACCATGCTGAACCTCGTAGCTAATGCTACTAGGTGGGGAGAGGGCTCTCTCCTTGTCAATCTCAGTTTAAATGACTAAATTAAATATGGATTTTATGCTAGGTATAGTAGCTCTATGGTTTTTGGTTGATTTTGAAGGTCTTGTTGCTAGATCAAATAGAGCAGGCAGCTTTGGGTTCAGGAAATCAAATCAAAATTGCAGGGTGTTTTGTGGGGCAAGGTAGGTAGGTGTTTAAGCACTTGCAATTGAGTGATATGGTAGGTATAATACTGGTGAGGAGCTAAGGAGGGCATGGAAGGATTGCGATTCCTCTTCAAACAACTGAAAACATCAAAAACTAAATGTATTCCCAAGGCAGAGCACTATTACCAATGTATTTTGCCTATCTATCTTGATTTCATTTAGTTAAGAAGAATGAAGTAGATTTTAGCACATATACACATGAGAAAAAACTAAATAACAGAAGGAGAAACAATGCAAAAACACATTACCACAAGAATCCCACAGAAATAGCTACAAATCCTGGTTTATTTCCTTGCCAAACTACTGTAGAGATGTACAATGTAGCTCAAAGCATCCACGAGAGTCCAACCTTTACAAATGAGGAAGAAAAGACATAATATAGACATGAAAACCACCTATGCTAGCCATCATGGGTCGAATCCAAGAGATGATAGGTGGTTTCAACCATATCTAAACTAAGAACATGAATATATGCAGTGGAACAACTTGCCTCTAAAACCGAGGAAACTGATTCATTTACCCCCAAACCACCTCAAAATGATGTATCTACCCTCTAGAGTCATTTTATAATTATATTTACATAACGTAACATCATTTACATTCATAAATTCATCCACAATGAGAGTAAAAATCAATTTGTGGAAAAACTAGGTGATAACTGGATTATTGAGAAAAACTGGCAAAATTCATCTTATGCGCAACACCACTCTTCCTATGCGTGGCACCAATTCAGAATCCGTTTTGGAGGTCTTACGCTTGACCAAATTTAGCCCAGGATGGATTGTTGGAAAGGTATTCCTCTCTAGTTTTGGGAAAATCTTGAATTTTTTAATTTGGAGGTCATTTTCCCCCTCAAAAGTGGAATCTCCCAAGACTGCTTCCTGTGTGTCCAAAAGGTGGCAGAGAGGTCATTTTTTGATGTTTTTTTGACCTATAGGTGACCAAGATGTTCTCCACTTTTTCTGAAACTTTCAGGTATTGATGTTCTCATCACTCTGAATCTGAATATGTAAGCCACTTCTCCAAAAAGTGTCCCAGTCAAAAGCACAACGTGCACCTATTGCAATTTCCTGTGTTGACAATTTCAAAATGACAAAATTTCACCAAAACTTGCCCAGATTTGGCACAATGCTCCTTCATTAGTTGCTTTGATGGGCTAGTGAGGCCTCAGCCAAGATCTTTAGCTTGTCATGATCCTTTTCTTCTCAAAGCTTTCCTCAACCTTGCCTTTAGCTTCCTCATCCTTATATTGCATATTTTGTTCTGGGTCATATAGTGATAGGCCATGTGGCAAAGCATTTTATTTTCTTTATTGGCCTTCTCAAGCAAATTTTCAAGGTGAATGTTGACCCTTTCAAGCCAACTTTCCTGGTCATTCTCAATCTCTTGCTCAATGGAGGTTATCTTGACCTTTGCCTTCTTTGCCTTTTGCTGGTTCTTCTTGATCATTTGCAACTCGATGAGAACTTGCTTGTCGGTCAATTGCTTGTTTTCTTGCTCAAGATAATTGATGATCCACTTTGCCCTCTCCAAATTGACTGATAAGGCTTGAATGTTAGCCTCTTGCTCCTTGATGATCATGTCTTTAGTTATCTTTGTACTTTGAGTCTCCACATCAATGACATCAATTCCCTATGTTTCCTCATGATCAACTAGGTCAAAGTCCCTCTCTTACCCATCACTAGGATTCTTATCATGAAATTTTCCCTTACCTTTATCTTTGCCCTTGCTGTGCTGCCCGACCTATACCTGTTTAGCTGAAGATGAAGGCAAAGCCCCTTCCACTCCTTGTGGAGATAGCATTTGCCTATGACCTGTAAATGAAGGCGAGACCCCTTCCACTCCTTGTGCAGATAATACTCGCCTGGAAGCAGCAAAAATTTTCCTAGTGCCTCTCTCATAGGTCACAAACACTGGCACTCCAATAGTTTCAGTTTCTTTGAATTGTTCATGTCCTAAAGGTCCACCTTCCTCCTAATGCACTGATGAAAAGATTTGTGGGCCCTTGAACATCTCATGGGAAATGAAAGTCTCCCAT
This sequence comes from Pinus taeda, assembly GCA_000404065.3. Taxonomy (NCBI): domain Eukaryota; kingdom Viridiplantae; phylum Streptophyta; class Pinopsida; order Pinales; family Pinaceae; genus Pinus; species Pinus taeda. The sequence goes on along the minus strand of APFE031025315.1, from coordinate 32,064 downwards.
GGCATGTTGATAAGGTTCAGCTGATATAGAACATTGATTTTAATCAAAGAATAATGAAAGATGTTGTTTTACTGCTGGGGATATGGCTTCTTCTTGACATAAAGTGCCATATTCTCAATATTTTGAAACATGAAGTAAGGAATATCCACCATCCTCACTCTAGTAAAATGCATCAACAATCTAATGTGGTAGGCATACAACCTAGAAAACCTACCTTCACAAGTAAAGTATTTGATGATGATCTTCATGAGTGGAGCAAACCTGTCCTCCAAGAATTTAAGGGGAAACACTCTCTTCAATTTGCCATGGTATTTAGCCTTGATGTAAGGCTCATAGTATTCCCTATCAATGTATTGTCCTTTGTTCCATTTTTCACCTACATTTGGAATTCCTGTAGCCTCCGAAATAATAGCAGGTGACAAAGTGAATGTAACTCCAGCAAGGTTTACTTCATCGTTGTCCAGGTGTGTCACAAATAAACTTACTAATTCATGATGGAATTTTACCCTGTCCACCATTTCACAGAAACCAAAACATGACTGATGTTTGAAACATGAGATGGCAAGTGGACAAGCAAGTAATTCCCACAAAATAATGGGCTCCTCCTTGATTATCGTTCCCCCTTTGTGAGGTTTCTTCTGCAACAAATCTCTTTCCCTAGAACTGTCACTAAGGGTATCTTCCTCCATTTCATACTCAATGTCCCTATCCATTTATTGTACTACTGTTTGTCTTTATGGTCAATGAGGAGTGATGGATTGGTGAGTGAGGGTATGATTAGTATGAAGAGATTTTGATAGATGAATGGGTGATAGTGAATAAGGGTGTGAATATGATTTATTGATTGAGTAGGGTTTAGGAATATTATAGGGTTTTGGGAGGATGATAGGGTTTAGGGTATATGTATAAAGTGGGGAAATATATAGGGAATAATGTTTAGGGAATCTTGTATGGGGAATAGGTTTTAGGGAAGAGCAACTAGATGGGGGAAAACAACAACAAAACAGTGTGCCTTTGAGTTTATGAGATATTTTAGATGACAACTAGGGTTTACTTTCCTAAGAAACAAACTCACCAAAAACTGATTGCAAAACTTCCTTTGAGCAAGAAAGGTAATGATACTTACTTGAAATGGAGGAAATTTGGAGGTTTGAGGTGATTTAATGCATTTTGGGAACAATTTGGGCACGTTTGAGAGTTTGGATGCCAGGTGCGCAGCGCCCTCTCTCAGGTGCACAACGCCTTTTCTATGCATAGTGCACGTTTTTTTTAACATTGTGTGACTTGCCCAGGTGCGCAACACCATTTCTATGCATAGCACTAGCTACTAGGTGCACAACGCCCTAAAATTTCTCCAAAAACATTGTAACTTCCTCCCTTTTCCTAATGAAAACTCAAAATCGCATTTTTAGCTCTCTTTAGCAATTGAAACTTTCAACAATGAAATGACATAAGATATAGATGACCTTTAAATAGCTTTTCAACCTTTGATTTTTCATTTTTCACAACCCACTTTATAATGTCTATTTGCTTTCTTTGAAATACTCTGTTTTTCTGATATTTGACTTTTTGGCTTTTGACAGGTGGACTGATGCTCGATTGCCTGTCTGTTTGTAGTGGCATGTACTTGGCAAATGTCACCAAGTGATCAGGAGCAGCATAGAAATATTTATTGCATATAGGATCAATAAAATTACATGAAATTACAAATAAATACAAATGCTTTGTTTTTCACCTCAAACTAGTTTTGAGGTGAAAAACTTATTAAATTTACAAATTATGATTTTAAAACTTTCATGATGGTTATTGTCATCCTCATGTGTTTGCTGACTCTTATTGGTCAATGGTTACTGAAAATTTGACATGGTGAAACCCTAATACCTAAGACCTAATGAAACTGAAACCCTAAGACCTAAGACCTATTTGATGAAATAAATTGAAAATGAACCTGAACCTAACCATTGACTGAATTACACAGGAAATGTGGTCAAAATATAAGTATCATGAGGGAAAAAACTGAAATGTGACTACCATTAGTTGATCCAATGACCTAATGGGATGCAACTCATGAAGAATGGGACTCCTAATATGAATGCAAAAGAGTGAATTTTGATCACCGATGGCAGTGTGAAGACACTGACACTAACATTCGCTCCAATGGGGTTGGTAGCTCCTTGGAGGTGCCAAGAACACCATAGACCAAGTAGCCTTATACATTGGGCATGGATTCAAAAACTCAAGCTAAAATTAATGACTGAAAACTGACAACTTGAGGACACAAACTGACTTGAAACTGACTCAATACTAAAACACAACTGACAAACTGGAAAATATGTTCAAAATGGGGCTTATTCAATAAAACCTAGTCTAACTATTCCATTCATCACCTGATCAAGTGAAATGAAACAACCAATGCAACCAAGTAAGTATTTCAGCTGCTGTTTGAATTCTCCGCAAGTGTTTTCTCATGAACAAAAAAAGAGAACTACTGAAAGGAAACTCTCGTGAAAACTTGTAAACAGATCCACTGAATAATATGGATTCTGTATCCGACTCCAAAAATACCACATAAGGATCTTGAAATTCATGTGCATTGGGGCTTAGCTCATCCAATGGATTACTTTTCTTCTCCTCGTACCTTGAATGCAAACTTTCATCTGAGCTTTGTGATGAGATCCTGCTGATAATGACAAAGAAACTGACTGCCAGATCAAATTTGTATCAATACTTGTTTCAAGCTCACAGGTATCTAATGGAGAAGGATTTTGACTACAGACATCATCCAACACATCAGATATTCAATCGTGAAAAACTTGAAAAGACTATTGCAACCCATTTTCTATTAGTTCTGATGATATTGCATGATTTGTTATAGGTTGCTCGTTTGAAGATGTACTATGAAAATTTCCCTTCAAAAACTGAAATGATTCAAAACAGAATGTTACGAAATCATCTTGCATCATTTTATCATATCTTCCAGCTTCCAAGTTTTCATCTACAACTTGACAATAAATGGCATTCAGGGGTTGCAAATTTGGATATGAGAGGTCTTGAACAAGGATTTGATTGCCCTCAAGATGGTCCAAATCAAAACTTATCGACAGTTGACTTCTGATTGCATGAAAGTTGTCTCTAATGAATTGAAACGAAGTAAAACAAAAAGGAAAATATTCCTCACTTACTTGAAAATTTGCTATACTTTCCTCCTCACTTCCATAGTTGATATGCAACAGCTGATCAATGTATTCGAGCTGCTGAAAGTGAACTTCCTCCTTCCACAAACTAGCTACTAATTTGTATGCAAGACTAGCTTCTGTTTAGAGAACATAATCATCATCATACTGATCAAACCCAGGGAAATCATCAATATAAAACACATCATCAAGCATACATGTCATGTCAATAGAATTTTTTTCTCCAAGATGATCTATAAAACAATCATTATTAGATTTGTGACAACTGGGATAAGAAAGAAAATGTTCTGGATCAGCCACTTGTTTTTCTTCAATCAGTGAGCCATGGTCTTGAACATCATACTCATTCCTTGTGGTGATATTTTGCATCATTTCTTCCACTGCACTTACCCAAATGTCAAGCTTTACCTCTAAAGATGTCGATTCCTCTGGATTTATGCTCTTCACCTCTTCTTCCTTCAACTTTTCCCTTCTGATCAACAAATTAGCTTCTACATCTACTGCACTGTTTTGTATCTCTTCAAGTGTTGCAAGGTTCCTTTCCCTCAACTGAAACTCCATTTCCGGATCAAAGGCTTCCGGGTAGTGCAAGAGAGCGGATCTAGGAGAAAACTATTGAGTGGATCTTAGTTGAAATGATTGAACTAAATATTCGAAAAATAGACTTGGTCAAATCTGGCAGAAAACTATTGTATTGTCTCCCCTGGCAGTCTTTTCAGCTAGTTATACTCTTCTAAAATCAAGAAAGGGTTCTATTTGACCACCCACTTGTCGAGGAAAACTTTGACGAACTGCTGGAAATCTGAGATGCTAGAATGAGGCAGGGTTTTGAACCAACTCTTGACTTTGCCTTGCAAAGGAAGAGAAAAAATCATAATACTTACATCCTCTTCATCAACTTCAAAAAGGTCAAGAAAATACTCAAAATTCAGTACATGTCTCTCAACAGAGATATTGTCACAATCACCATCAAATCTTGGTAGACAGGTAATTATTTTTAGGGAAAACATGGGATATAGGAGGTAAAATCAGAGGCTTGTATCTATCTGGAATTTTACAAGGTATAGGGGTATATACAGAAGTTGTAGAACAATTCTTGGTCTCTTGAGGCTCATCAGTTTGAAGATGGTCATCATGAGATTTAGAAGAAGGGTCTTCATCAAGATCAAAGACATGTGAACATTTTGTATTCACAATCTTCAAAGGGAAAGAATCAAATGCAGGTCTAGGATCTTTTCTTGAATACAATATACTTTGCAAATCCCTCTTGACATTCTCGGGAAAAGAGAAGAAATAATTTATAACAAAGAATGTAATGTCTTGGATGAAATTCCAACTTGAATACCTGATCTTTCCATATTGTCCTTTCATGATTTTGCTGGTTGGGTTCATCCTCCAGTGGAGTCCTTGGATCTGATCTTGAAACTGATTTAGAGTCGCCAGGTGAATGATTTCAGCGTTCTGGTGTTTGATCATTGTCCACCATCAACAATCAGATTTGAACTTCATACATTTTGCCGAGGAACATAAAACTATGTCCCCAATATGATCGCCACTATGTTAGAACCTAGATTGACCTCAGGTTGAAGGGAGGCAATTCTAGGGTAACCACAAACCACACTTAACCTAGTAGCTAGCCCTACCAAGTCAGGAGAGGGTTCTCTCCTTCTCAATCTCAGTTGAAATGATTGAACTAAATATGGATTTTAGACTAGGTATAGTAGCTCTAGGGTTTTTGGTTGATTTTGAAGGTTTTGTTGCTGGATCAAATGGAGCATGCAACTTTGGGTTCAGGAAATCAAATCAGAATTGTAGGGTATTCTGTGGGGCGAGGTAGGTAGGTGTTTAAGCACTTGGAATTGAGTGAGATGGTAGGTCTAATACTAGTGAAGAGCTGAGGAGGGAATTCAAAGATCACGAGTCCTCTTCAGACAACTGAAAACATCAAAAACTAAATGTATTCTCAAGGCAGAGCATCGTTCCCAATGTATTCTACGTATCTATATTTATTTCATTTAGTTAAGAAGAATGAAATAGATTTTGGCACATATACACATGAGAAAAACTAAATGACAAAAGGAGAAATAATGCAAAAACACATTACCACAAGAATCCCACAAAAGTAGCTGCAAATCCCGGTTTATTTCCTTGCCAAACTATTGTAGAGATGTACAATGGAGCTCAAAGCATCCATGAGAGTCCAACCTTTACAAATGAGGAAGAAAATACATAATATAGACATGAAAACCACCTATTCTAGCCATCAGGGGTTGAATCCAAGAGATGAGGGGTGGTTTCAACCATATCTAAACTAAGAACAAGAATATAGGCAATGGAACAACTTGCCTCTAAAACCAGGGAAACTGATTCATTTACCCCCAAACCACCTCAAAATAATGTATCTAACCTCTAGAGTCATTTTACAATTATATTTACAAGACATAACATCATTTACATTCATAAATTCATCCACGATGAGAGTAAAAATCAATTTGTGGAAAAACTAGGTGAAACTAGTTTTTTGAGCAAAACTCACAAAATTCATCCTATGCGCAATGCCATTGTTCCTATGCGAGTGCTAATTCAGACTCAGTTTTGGTGGCCTTCCCCTTGACCAAAGTTAGCCCAAGATGGCTCGTTGGAACAATATTTCTGTCTAGTTTTTGGAACATCTTAAATTTTTGCATCTAGAGGTCATTTGCCCCCTCAAAACTAGAATCTCCCAAGACTGCTTCTTGTGTGTCCAAAAAGTGGCAGAGAGGTCATTTTTTGATGGTGTTTTGACCTTTAGGTGACCAAGAACTTCTCCAATTTTTCTGAAACTTTCAGGGATTGATGCTCTCATCATGATGAATCTGAATATGTAAGCCACTTCTCCAAAAAGTGTCCCAGTCAAAAGCACAACGCCACCTATTGTAATTTCCTATGTTGAAAATTTCAAATTTTCAAAATGACAAAATTTCACCAAAACTTGCCCAGATTTGGCACAAGGTTCCTTCATTAGTTTCTTTGATGGGCTAGTGAGGCCTCAACCAAGATCTTTAGCTTGTCATGCTCCTTTTTTCTTCTCAAAGCTTTCCTCAATCTTGCCTTTAGCTTCCTCATCCTTATATTGCATATTTTGTTCCGGGTCATATAGTGATAGGCCATGTGGCGAAGCATTTTCTTTTCTTTATTGGCCTTCTCAAGTAGCTTTTCAAGGTGAATGTTGACCCTTTCAAGCCAAATTTCCTGGTCATTCTCAATCTCTTGCTCAATGGAGGTCATCTTGACATTTGCCTTCTTTGCCTTTTGCCGGTTCTCCTTGATAATTTGCAACTCCATGAGGACTTACTTGTCGGTCAATTGCTTGTTTTCTTGCTCAGGATAATTAATGATCCACTTTTCCCTTTCCAAATTGACTTATAAGGCTTGAATGTCAGCCTCTTGCTCCTTGATGATCATGTCTTTAGTTATCTTTGTACTTTGAGTCTCCACATCAATGACATCAATTCCCTGTGTTTCCTCATGATCAACTAGGTCAAAGTCCCTCTCTTGCCCATCACTAGGATCCTTCTCATGCAATTTTCCCTTACCTTTATCTTTTCCCTTCCTGTGCTGCCCGACTTGTACCTATTTAGCTTAAGATGAAGGAAAATCCCCTTCCACTCCTTGTGGAGATAGCATTTGCCTGTGGCGTGTAGATGAAGGCGAGACCCCTTCCACTCCTTATGGAGATAATACTTTCCTGGCAGCTGCAAAAGGTTTCCTAGTGCTTCTCTCATAGGTCACAAACACTGGCACTCCAATAGTTTCAGTTTCTTTGACTTGTTCATGTCCCGAAGGTCCACCTTCCTCCTGATGCACCGATGAAAAGATTTGTGGGCCCTTGAACATCTCATGGAAATGAAAGTCTCCCATGGCATGTTGATAAGGTTCAGGTGATATAGAACAATGATTTTAATCAAAGAATAATGAAAGATGTTGTTTAACGGCTGGGGATATGGCTTCTTCTTGACATAAAGTGCCATCTTCTCAATATTTTGAAACATGAAGTAAGGAATATCCACCATCCTCGCTCTAGTAAAATGCATCAACAATCTAATGTGGTAGGCATACAACCTAGAAAACCTACCTTCACAAGTAAAGTATTTGATGATGATCTTCATGAGTGGAGCAAACCTGTCCTCCAAGAATTTAAGGGGAAACACTCTCTTCAATTTGCCATTGTATTTAGCCTTGATGTAAGGCTCATAGTATTCCCTATCAATGTACCGTCCTTTGTTCCATTTTTCACCTACATTTGGAATTCCTGTAGCCTCTAAAATAATAGCAGGTGACAAAGTGAATGTAACTCCAGCAAGGTTTACTTCATTGTTGTCCAGGTGTGTCACAAATAAACTTACTAATTCATGATGGAATTTGACCCTCTCTACCATTTCATAGAAACCAAAACATGACTAATGTTTGAAACATGAGATGGCAAGTGGACAAGCAAGCAATTCCCACAAACTAATGGACTCCTCCTTGATTATCTTTCCCCTTTTGTGAGGTTTCTTCTGCTGCAAATTTCTTTCCTTAGAATTGTCACTAAAGGTATCTTCCTCCATTTCATACTCACTGTCCCTATCCATTTATTGTACTGTTGTTTGTCTTTATGGTCAATGAGGAGTGATGGATTGGTGGGTGAGGGTATGATGAGTATGAAGAGATTTTGATAGATGAATGGGTGATAGTGAATAAGGGTGTGAATAGGATTTAGTGATTGAGTAGGGTTTAGGAATAGTGTGGGGTTTTGGGATGATGATAAGGTTTAGGGTATATGTATGAAGTGGGGAAAATATAGAGGGAATAATGTTTAGGGAATCTTGTATGGGGAATAGGTTCTAGGGAAGAGCAACTAGATGGGGGAAAACATCAATAGAACAGTGAGCCTTTGAGTTTATGAGATATTTTAGATAACAACTAGGGTTTACTTTCTTAGGAAACAAACTCACCAAAAATTGATTGCAAAACTTCTTTTGAGCAAGAAAGGCAATGATACTTACTTGAAATGGAGGAAATTTGGAGGTTTGAGGTGATTTAATGCATTTTGGGAACAATTTTGGCATGTTTGAGAGCTTGGTTGCCAGGTGCGCAACGCCCTCCCTCAAGTGCGCAACGCCTTTTCTATGCGCAACGCATTTTCTGGTTAACATTGTGTGACTTGCCTAGGTGTGCAGTGCCCTTTCTATGCACAGCGCCAGCTGCCAGGTGCGCAACGCCCTAAAATTTCTCCAAAAACGTTGTAACTTCCTCCCTTTGCTCAATGACAACTCAAAATCGCATTTTTAACTCTCTTTAGCACTTGAAACTTTCAACAATGAAATGACATAAGATATAGATGACCTTTAAATAGATTTTCAACCTTTGATTTTTCATTTTTCACAACCCACTTTATAATGTCTATTTTCTTTCTTTGAAATACTTTGTTTTTCTGATATTTGACTTTTTGGCTTTTGACAGGTGGACTGATGCTCGATTTCTTGTCTGTTTGCAGTGTCATGTACTTGGAAAATGTCACCAAGTGATCAGGAGCAACATAGAAATATTTATTACATATAGGATCAATAAAATTACATGAACTTACAAATAAATACAAATGCTATGTTTTTCACCTCAAACTGGTTTTGAGGTGAAAAACTTATTAAATTTACAAATTATGATTTTAAAACTTTCATGATGGTTATTGTCATCCTCATGTGTCTGCTGACTCTTATTGGTCAATGGTTACTGAAAATTTGACATGGTGAAACCCTAATACCTAAGACCTAATGAAACTGAAACCATAAAACCTAAGACCTATTTGATGAAATAAATTGAAAATGAACCTGAACCTAACCATTGACTGAATTACACAGGAAAAGTGGTCAGCAGATAAGTATCATGAGGGAAAAAACCGAAATGTGACTACCATCAGTTGATCCAATGACCAAATGGGATGCAAATCATGAAGAATGGGACTCCTAATATGAATGCAAAAGAGTGAATTTTGATCACTGATGGTAGTGTGAAGACACTGACATTAACAGTCCCTTTCTTAAATGCGAGTCAACCAATTACAATTATTAATATGGGCTTTATTGACTCTTTAACTAACTATAACTATGAATTGACCCTATTACATAAATAAAGGGGTTAGGGTTGGACCCTAACATTCCTTCCCCCATCAAAAGCAGCCTTGTCCTCAAGGCTGAAGCTGTGGAAAGTGATAAAGAATAGTCATTGGTTCCCAGGTCGCATCTTCTGGAGAGGTGTCTTTCCACTTGAAGAGGACTTCCTTGATCGTGCAGCCACGCAGATGACGTTCTCGCATATTAAGGAGCTATTTAGGTTGGAGCCAGAGTGATCCTTCTTCATCCAATTTAGGTAGACTAGTTTGAATTCTACAATTGTTGCCCACCACTTTCTTGACGCATGATACATGGAATACTAGATGGATTTTTGAAGTTGGTGGAAATGCCAACTTGTAGGCTACAACTCAAACGCGATGAATTATTTTATAAGGTCCGTAGAATTTTGGAGCTAATTTTTGGTAGCCCTTTTGTTTGAGTGATGTTTGCTTATATGGTTGTAGCCGCAGGAATACTTGATCCCCTTCTTGAAATGTGCTCTCTGAACGATGTTGGTCTGCTTGTTTCTTCATTTGATTTTGAACTTGATGGAAATTATATTTGAGATGGGCTATCATGGTTGCATGGTTCTATAGGAGTTGATCCACCGCTTGCACCTTAGAGCATCCAAGGATATAAGAAATAGGTGAAGGTGGGAGTTTTCCATACACTACTTCATATGGAGTCATCTTGGTGGCTGCATAAGAGTTAGTATTATATCACCATTCATCTAAAGGTAGCCACTGTACACATTCAGTTCGACCATCAGTTTGGGGATGATAGGAAGTACTTAGTTGGAGTTGGGTGCATTGTATCTTGAAAATTTCTTGCCAAAAGTTACTTGTGAAAGTCGGATCACGATCAGACACAATGGAAGTGGGCATGCCATGTAGTTTGAAGATCTAGTCCATGAAAGCTTCAGCCACCAAAGTGGGGGTAAATGGGTGGGGTAGAGTGCAAAAATGAGCATATTTGGAAAGTCTGTCCACAACCACCATGATGACTAATTCGTTGCCTGACTTCAAGAGACCAGTAATGAAATCCATAGAAACATCCATCCATATGGAGGTAGAGATTGGCAATGGTTGTAAGGTGCCTAGTAACTTGACTGTTTCTCCTTAGTGGCATTGACACACCTCACATGCAGCTAAAAAATTAAGAATGTCAGTTTTGATGCTTGTCCAAAAGAAAGAACGAAAAGTGAGAGCATAAGTCTTTTGAAATCCTACATGGCCTACAATGGGAGATGAGTGCATTTATGCCAAAATGCATGTTTTGAGGGTGGATGTCGGGGACATAACTACTCTATCCTTGTAGCAAAGAATATCATCCTTTAAAGAGTAAGCAACTGAGGAATTAGGATCTACTCTCAAGTTATTAATGAGTTGGGAGAGAGAGGGGTTTGAAAACCATTCCTTGCGGGCTTCTTCAATCCAATCGGGTATGGGAAGAGAGATTGATAGCAAGGTGTTTTCATCCTCGAATTGGCATGATAAAGAATCCACTACTACATTGTCACGCCCTTTCTTGTAAATTATCTCATAATAATATCCCAACATTTTGGCCAGCCATTTATTTTGTCGAGGCAAGGATAAACGTTGCTCCAAAAAATATTTTAGGTTGTGATGGTCTATATGGATTTGGAAATGCCACCCCAATAAGTATGGTCACCAGGTATCTACTGCATGTAAGATGGCCATCATCTCCTTCTCAAAGGTAGATTGTCCCAGATGTTTCACACTTAGTTGTTGGCTGGTGAAAACAAAGGGTTGACCTTCTTGCATTAAGACAACATCAATACCAATACCTGAAGCATCGCATTCATTCACAAAAGATTTGGTGAATTCGGGTAGTGCCAACATGGGAGTGGAACACATGGCCTATTTGAGAGCCATAAAATCTTGTTGGCTGCATCAGTCCAGAGGAATGAATTTTTCTTGAGAAGTTTAGTGAGGGGTCTAGCAATGCAACCATAATTGCGAACAAATTTGTTATAGTAGTCAGTGAGACCCAAGAATCCCCTCAAACTCTTCAAGGTTTTTGGTTGGGGCTATTCTTGCATTGCCTTATCTTTTTGGGATCCACCCGGACACCTTCACGACCCACAATGTGGCCCAAATACTCAACTTCTTCCATGCCAAAAGAGCACTTGGACATTTTGACAAATAATTTATGATTCCGAAGCAGTTACAAGAGCAGGTCTACATACTGAAGATGTTTTTCCCAGGTTAGGCTGTAGATGAGAATGTCATCAAAGAAAACAAGGACAAATTTTCGGAGATATGGTTTTAGCAGGTGATTCATGAGGCTTTGAAAAGTGGATGGGGCATTACAGATACCAAATGACATGACCAAGAATTCATAATGGCCTTCATGAGTTCGGAAAGAAGCCTTGGGAATGTCTACTTCTTTCATGCGTATTTGGTGATAGCCAGAGTGAAGATCTAGCTTAGTAAAGAATTGAGCACCATGTAGTTCATCAAACAAATCATCAACAACTGGGATAGGGAATTTGTATTTGACAGTGAGCTTGTTAAGGGCCCTGAATTCTGGACACATGTGCCATTCCCCATCTTTCTTAAGCACCATGACCACTAGTGATGAATAAGGACTGATGCTAAGACAAATAACACTAGCTTTAAGTATTTCCTTGATAATTTTTTCAATTTCATTCTTTTGGGCGAAAGGATATCGATATGGGTGCACATTCGGTGGCTGTGCCCCTAGGATCAAAGTGATGCTATGCTCATGTTCCCCTCTAGAGGGTGGAAGCACTTTAGGTTTGTCAAATACCTGCTAGTGGCGATTTAAGACTTGTTGCATCTCAGGATGAATATGAAAAGTAGCGGGTTCTATGGCCTGGATGGCATTAAACTAGGTGATAACTCCATGATGGCCCTTTTTCAATAACTTTTACATGCGATGTGAGTTGATGATAGAAGGAGCACTTGGCTGGAGTCCACAGAGGGTATGCATGTGGTCATTCTGCTTAAAGCTCATATATAACTCCTGGAAATCCATGGTGATTGGGCCTAGTGTGTGAATCCATTCAACACCCGAGACAATGTCACAACCACCCATGTTAATCGAAAACATGTGGGTCTTTAGGTGGTAGTCTCCCATCCAAAGTTTGATATTTTCGGAGCGGCCTTCACATTTCATTGTCCCCCCATCAGCAATCTAGACCTAGAAATTAGAGATTGCTCTGACAAAACAATGAACAGCTTCGACGACTCGCTAATGGATAAAGTTATGAGTTCTACCACTATCAATCAATAATACTATAGGGCGATGTTTAATAAAGCCTCTGATTTTGAGAGTTTGGGGCGCAGAAATTCCCGCCAAAGCACATAGCAAGATAATTGGTTCCTCTGGCATAGTTGGGAGTTCATTGTCCTGTTGTGTTTCCTCAACTTTGTCCTTCGGTCCCTCAAGGGGTGGGGATTTGTAAGATGAGATGTGATCAGTAACATCAATTTGAAAGAATTTGGGTTCCTTGCATTTATTCAAGGGGGAGTATTTGTCATCACGGTAGTAACCGGCTTTAGAGGTTCAAGATTATCCTAGCCCATATTGATTGGGATGGGTAAATAAGGATTTATAAATCAAGGTAACAAAATAATGTAAAATAAAATTGGAGAATCATAAATATGAGTTGTATGAGATGGAGAATCATAAATATGTGGATCCCATTGAAGCATGGTTTCAAAAAATCGTCAACACACCTTATTCCCTCATTATTCGACATCTCTTTGATACAATATTTTATAAAGCGTTTTGTTTCTCATACTCAAGTATGTGTTAAAGTTTTCATTTTAAACCCGAGTATATGTTCATTATTTTGCTATGCACATGGTTACATTGTTGAAGTACTCCTACACTTGAAGGAGATATTCCTTTCTTTAAATTAGGGTAGAAAGGTATAGAATAAATAAATAAAGATGCCATCTGAAATAAAATAGTTACAACAACACTCTTGAAACTATAATTAACTAAGACACAACTATTGAAACTTCCATTATTATGCACTCTTGTGGTAAGTCTTGTCAAGAAACATTCACTAATGCCTCATTGTTTTGTAAAGTAACTATAATTGATTGGTTTGTTCCTTTTCATTGGTCATCCATTGAGTCAGTTAGGGGGATTTGTCATTGTTATGCTTAATACTTTCTATTTATAATCCCAAAACCCTTAGCCTAGACTAGTCACTTGATCAAGTTGTTATCCAAGAAATATTTCCAGGTTTCTCTTCGAATGTATTGATGAAAAACCTCCTATAGTGGATCATTCCTTTAAAACCATGATGGGCTCTCATGAGAACCTTAACATGATTAACTCAAGGAATATTTCAATCATTATATGATATGTTTTCTTTAAAATGAGTCTTTAGGGTATTAAGATCAACTAGTAAAGATTAGTTATTAAAAACTTTTTGCGTCATCCCTTGCTCTTAAGGTGCAGATTTGCCTCCACACCTATTAAGTAACACTTTAAAGGTTAATTATGAGTCGACTTATGAGTCGACCTACCATGATCATGGGTCCTAAAGAATGACATTACTGCTACTGGTCACCAATCCAAGGTAATGACTTTCAGTTGAAACGTTGGAAGACAAGAGGTCTCATCACGAGCTAGCTTGTTCATTTTATTAGTTCTTGTGAATGGAATTGTCGTTAGCTGGTTACCAAGCTAGGACAACAACGGATTTCTAAACTAATGTAAATGCTTTTAAATGACTCTAAATCCATATTGAATAGATGGGACAGTCATATCATTGGGTTAAAAGGCATCCCTGTCGATGCTATTGATGTCTGTTGGAAGTAGTGTCCATGCCTATGGTATTAAATTTTATCTTACACTATGATTTACTTGGTCGTCTTTGTCTTTCCCTAAACTCATTATCATATCTCTTTGAGAATGGATTTAAGATCCTTCCAGTAATGTGCTTTGGAGTTCTATCTTTCATAAATAAGAAGGCTTTCATGGACGTGGGACCGTTAGTGTAGGTGATTCACTTTGCGTGAACAAGAGAAGCTTCAACTATATGCTTGGATAATGGTAAGATGGTCACCTTCGGAATGACTCATTTTGTTATCTTTCTTTTTCCATGTTTCCATCTATATTTAATTCCATGGCTTTGAAATTATGTCACTTTTATTTGTAATGAGGATATTGAGGTGAAGAACCACTAATTAGGGTTGCTCTTGAGATGCCTTTTGGAAATTTTGATGCCTGGCTATTTCAATTAATGATAACATTATTCTTGCAATAACAACATTGTTAGCATTCCTATGGCATCCTCAGCATCCAATCTTCTTTTGGATCAAATCTTAATGAATAAAGAATCCAACACAAAAACAAGCCAGCATGCATTTTTCTATCAAAACAGCCAACAGAGGAATTTTTGGCTACAAAGAGTTGGATGAACATTATTGTAAATGCAAGGTCACCTATAAATGTTTTAATCTTGTTTTTTTTGCAAGGGAGCGACAATACAACAGTTGATTTGCTTGCATGAAGATATGCAAGATGATTGGCATGGGGGGATGTCAGGCCTGATCCCTCATAGCTTTGTTAGCATTTATGGTTACCATCATTATTTTGTCCATTCTTGGGTATGATAAGGTAAATGTTCACAATTTAGCACATTTCCCTTGCTTCAACCATATTTAACATTAAAATCATTATTAATGATGATTTGGGTGTATGCAGGTCTATAACTTGGTTTTCCTTTGTGCTTGGGTGCATAGCTCCGCACCCCCCACCCGTGTTCAATCCCTGTTGCTTATTCACGCTGCCCGGCAGCCTATTCAGTCTATTCCGCTTATGTATAGCCTATTCAGTGTATCCCGCACATGTACATAATGTAAAAATAATGTGAATATTGTGACTCTAGATTATATATAGATTCTAAAGGGAACTTGCTCCTCCCCTCAGCCCATTTTTTTTTTTAACTTTGTTTTCGTGCCAACCGTGATTGCTAAGTGCATGGCAGCTGGCTTTGATCATGCACTCGCATTCTTGCACCAAGCATCTGATTTCCTACACTCCATAAAAATCCTGCACCGGAACAGAGTACGTGTGAATAATTTTACCATGCAAAGTTTGCCACGAAGACAATGTTTGTTGGTAGCACGAACAATTGTTGAAGGCCATCTCAAAATTAGTTTGATAATGAAAGGCATACCTGCCCTCTGCTAGCTACAACCGAGAAAAGAGTAGTAAGTTGCTAAAACAATTCTATATAAATTGAACGATGGCCCTGTGCAAAAGGGTCAAGAAATATTATTTTAGTAATGTTATTGGTTTATTATTTTAGTGATGTCGTTAGTTTAGATTCACAGGCAGCCCCCCTTCTGGGCGTTGGACTATGTGCTCCTGCTCTACAATGTGAAAAAACTAAATATGTTCTTTACTACAAGGACTCTGCCAAGTTTTATGCTTTGCCAAGTTTTATGCTTCACTGTTTATGCACTTAAGAATTTTGTGAGTTAATCTTCAATAGAAGGCACGGACTGGTTGGTAGGGCCCCAATCCAACTTGTTGGCCTCCTTTGTGTTTATTTGGTAGCTTAGGTTGTGGATATGCTTACTGCGTTTAAATATTTAATTTTGGATGTGCTAATTTGCGTGATTACTTCCAGATCTGAAAAATATTAGTGTGTCCACAGAAATAGAAATTTCGGCATGCCATTTCTCTGTCATAATTATTTATGCTTGGAAAGATGACAATAAAACTGTTGTGAGCCGTTGTCATAACAAGTTTCTCCTTTGCACACTAAGATAAGTTTATTTCCTAGGTCTCAATCTGTGGGTAAAGTCTGGAATGTTTTTTTATTAAACAAAGATATATATCATAATTACAAGCTTTTGTTAGTTGATTTATAACATGAATTATATGGTGATCTGGACTTTGTTGTTGGGAACATGTGTTGCATCCTGTTTACCATAATCATAACATAACTTGCATTTCGTTTGCCATATTATTTCTTGGTATATTTATATTGGCAGAATACGTATTGGCCCACAAGATTCACATTTGCATTACGTTGATCTTTTCATAAAACATTAGGATTTTGAATCTAAAATACCATTTCATGCAATTTTTATTTATACGAATCCGATCTTTGGAAAATTCAAAGTGCCAAATTGAATTCTGATGAGGTCTCCTATTTATCTGTAGCTGCATTGGGACAAAGCCTATTGGATGTTGTGAATTTGTCATATAGCTATAGTTTAAATTTCCCTATCTCTTATGTTGATTTGATCCAACAAATAATGGGCATATAAAAGGTGATTCAAAGAAGAATGCAACCCTAGAATGCATGCCCTACACACGAAATTGATAAATATATGTATCATGAATTCTTGAGGTCGAAAAAATGTGTTGTTGCATGTGCTTCCTTCAATTAAACTGGTGTTGCATGTTGTCCTAGAAATAACCTTTGCCATATTTCAATTGTTTATGGTTTAATGGATGTATACAGGCCTTTGTATAAGCACCAAAATTCTAGTTTAGGATTGATTTGTGAAAATGATATTTTTAATTTGTAAATTTTCTAAGTGGATTGTTTCTTTCATGGTTATAAAGCATTTTCTTTCTCATAATTTATTTTCAGAATTCATAGTTGACTAATTCTAGTTTAGTATTGATTTGTGAAAATGATCATTTAAACTTGTAACTTTTCTAAGTGGATTTTTTCTTTCATGGTTATAACGAATTTTATTTCTTATGATTTATTTTCAGAATTCATAGTTGACTGGGTGAGTTGAAGTTTGAATGCAGGTTTTGGAAAAATATGTTATTTTTAATGACACAATAGCACCTCTATTGGAGTAGATTTAATCACTTTTCTTTATCATTAACATAGAAAAGTAGTTGGCCAAGTGAAAATTTTCAGTAGATTTGGTTACTATTGTTAGTCTTTTTTTATGGTTCTCAAGGAGCTAGAGTCCAACTAGGGTGTGCTCATTAGCTAGGGTTTATTCTTGAAATTCCCATAGCTAGGGTTGCATTTTTCATAGTTAGGGTTTTCTCTTTCATTTCCATTGGCTAGGATTTGTTCTCCAATTTCCAATAGTTGGGTTTACTTTTCAATTATCAATAATTAGGGTTTGTTGTTGAGATTGATCAACAACTAGGTTTTGTTCTTTGATTGTCAGTGATTAAAGTTTTTCTCTTTTATTGCTAATAATCAAGGTTTACTTTCAAGCTCTGGTGAATTGCAAGATTGGTGTGTGCAATAGTCAAGGATTTGCTTCTAATGAATGTTTCTGGGTGCAGGATTAGAGCAGGGTGAGGAACTCAAGATGTAAGCATGTTTCTAGACAAACTAGTGTTTTGTTTTGCACGTAGTGGAAGTCTTTCCCTGGGATTTCTTGTGTTGTGCCTCAAAGTCCACAAAACCTAGATTGACATTAAATGTTGGTCCATTAATCCACCATATACTACACCCAACAATAAGCAACAAGAGTTCATAAATGATATTACAATTTTTAATGTGGTACAAAATAAACCTTAATTTTAGAAATTCATGCAAAATGGAAGAAAAATAATATCGAACTTACATTATTCAAGAGAGCATCACTTCATTAATCCATAGAAAGTCTCTCCATCCAAAATTTATCCTCTCCAAGATAGTTCACTACCCTACTTTTCCATCGTGTCCAAGTGAAAGAGAGAGAACTAGTGCACACTCTTTGCAAGAGAAAGAAATGAGTGTGTATGAAAATGATCCAAGACAATTCAACCTCGCTCTATTTCTATGAGGCAAACTAAGTCAACTTTATCTTAATTTACAAAAAAATCCACAAAAAAATTACTTTAAGCATTCAAAATGGCTAATAGGTCACAGGCTAACCTAAAGATAGCTTTACATAATGATAAAACATAATAAATGACTCCCTTTTCTCCACATGTGTGGGAAAAGAAGCTCCCAAACATGAAATCATCCTCATAGAGTGAGCATCTCCATCAAGAAAGTTTCCAAGAAGGTTCAAAGAGTGCTCCTCACTCCAAGGCATCTCAATAATGTGAAAGGATGAATCTCCAAGCCATAATTTCTCGTCAAAGACATCATCATCAAGAAGCCATGCATTATCATCCTAGGGTTTACATGGGTGATGTTGCAAACCTGGGGCATACCCTCATCATCTGTAGAAGGTGTAACAACCATCAAAAGTGCCTCAAGTCATCGTCATTTGCATATAATATTTGGAACAAGGAAACACCCATAAAAAAGGTGCAAGGTTAGCTTGGGGGTGTCTTGGGATCTTTTGGGTACATCATTAATCCTAATAACCATTGACTTGTTAGCTTAGTATTTTATCATTTAGAGGTCATATGGGGAGTCATGCATCAATATGAGTGCTCCTCAAGGCCTAATTCTCATCTCTGTGTGGACAATGTTGTGTGTGTAATGGCATAAGTGCTCTCATGCTGGATATAAATCTTCTTCAAAGTGTCAAGCCATACCTCAAGGGATATCCAATGCATCTGAGACAAAGCAGCTAAGAAATTCCATAAAGATGAAGTAATATCAACATCATTAGGTAAAGAAACCATAAAAGTAACATAGTGGACCATATTTAATGCAAAGAGAACCAAAATATTTCACACAAGAATTTCCTTAAAATGCCATTCTACACAATGATTGGCTAAGAATTTATCCCACTTATGTTTGGGATGGGAATCCAATTATTGCTATTGGGTGCTTCAAAGGGGAAGGACATTTCCTAGGAAGGCACATTAATCCATAGGTGCATCTGATAATGATGGGCCAGGAATGGGAAAGATTACAAGGAAGATGTCATAATCATGTTACTAAGTGAGTGGGGTCCAACATTACGAGTGTAATGGTTTGATGAGGGAGGAATTTTGGGGGCCTAAGTTACCCCTTTCATTGTCCTAGTTTCACCACTTTTACTTTAATTATTTTCCTTTTCTTTCTTGCACATCTTTGGTAATTAGCTTGCTTGATGCTCTCCAACACCCCTTAAATATGTATCAATTTATTGCTCGTAAGGGTTGGTACATTCGTAAGTTCATTTTATTTAGATAGATCATGATATGCCAGGAATAGAGTGATGGATAATGAGTAGTGTAGAGCTCAAGATAGGCTTTTTCCATGCAATTCAATTTTATCCTAGCCATATTTTTCATTTTAAATTATTATTTCATTTGTGGTTATACATGATTTTATCTCTCTTTTAGTTACAACAACTTCTTAAGGGGAAACAATTCTGAGCCCTTGCTCAAATATGAGGATAAGAGGGTGTTAATGTTGAAAAGGTTGTCATTGATGTCAAATCAAAGGGGGATACCCTTGTTGTAATCTAAGGTGAGATCTTGCTTTCTCATGGAAGGAAGAAAAGGTGAAAAACTTTTTGGTTAAAGCACAAAATGAAGAAACGATAGAAATCATTAAAATAACCTCATAATTCTTAATAGAATGGGCCAACCTCTAAACTGAGCCAAATCCTGGGCATGAGGCTGAAACCTCAAATTTAAATGAAACCTCAAAATTTGGTAAACCTACAAATTTAGAGGCAAACCTCAAAAGTCGACAAACCTAAAAATTCAAAAGGAAAACCCAAAATTTCAAAAAACGAGGCTAAAAAGTTAAAATCTCATTATAATGTAAAAGTCTTGATTATTCAATGTATTTTGACCTCCTCCATCAGTTAATGGAAAAACATATTTCTAAAAATTGTAGGCCCGTCCATCAGAACCTTGACATATTTGGGTTTTTCAAAATCATGGAGTTCACAAGGTTTCTCGATATCCTGATATGTACTATAGCCCATGATTAAGCCTATAGTCACGCAATGTTAAGGATTAGTGCCCCTCAACATATTGGCATATCAGAAATTTTACAAGGAAAAACATTACAAAAATTCTTAATGCCTATTATATATGGCTCTTTGTCACGCGGAGCTAAGGTGTAGTTCCCAAGAGCTAAGTCCCCTTAACATGTGACCATATAAAAAATTTGAAAAGTACACAACTTCTAGTTTTATTGATATCCCAATCTCTAGTAAGCACTTGGTCATGGAACTAGGTCACATGGGTGCTATGGTATAGTCTTGAGGGCTTTAATCACTTGGTCATGGAACTAGGTCACATAGGTGCTATGGTATAGTGCCCGAGGGCTTTAAGCCCTTAAAAAAATTTTATTTTTATTTTTGTAAGCTTGGCAGGACTACATCTTCATCATGTCCAATATATCAGCCTGATCGGGGCAAGGAATTGAGCCAATGACTTCACATTAAGGAGTTCCTTAACGGAGCACCTAATCACCATTTATCCAATAGCATTGGACACGCCCTTGGCATATTGACATATTGCTATTATAACAAAAAAATTTAGATTTTTGGGAATCTTTCAATATCTCAGTATAAACTGCTCCTAATAATAACACTAGTCATGAAGAGCCTTAGCTCCAGCTCCAAGGGCTTATAGCCCTCAACATATCATCTAATGAAGGATTTATGGTTTAAGTAGGTTGAAATCCCCCAATATCCCAATATCTAGTTCTTGAGATATGTCAATTAATGGAACGTTTGGTGAAAATTGATAAATAATTCTCCTTTCATCCATAGTCTGAAGGATTGTGTTTTTCAAGGTTTTTAGTGTTAAAGTTTTTGGGATTTCTATCGAGTTTTTGATATGAAATCTTCTAGACTCATTATGTTGGCACAAGGTGTAGCACATATGCAGAAGTGCTAAAATTCTAAATTTGGTGTTTTTCTATCTTCAACGTCCCCAGTCACGATGTGAGCTAAAGTGTATGCTGATAAGGAACATTGAGGTGTGGCTCTCATCTGATATATTGATATAAAAATGGGCCCATTGGCATCACATGGTATATGATGTGAATGTGTAAGGTGCAAAAGCACTATGTTTTGAAAGGGTTGGACTAAAGATAACTCCGCAGAACAATGAAGCACATGCATAGTGCATGGTATATATATAAGCATCAAAACTTTGAAAAAAGTTGGAGTGAAGGGAGATAATAAATGTTAAAGCATTATATAGGTTATAAAAAGTGCTTGACTCAAAAAATGTTGAGTTTGGATAAGAGGAATTTGATGTAATAAAAGGAAATAAATTATTTTTGTAATCTTGCTACATGGGTTTCATGAGCAAGAAGTGTCTCTAGGTAAAAGACTTCTTGATGTCTTTAGGATTTATTTGTATATGTCAAAGAGTCATGTCATGTGTATAGAAACTCTTCATGAGTTCATGTAAATACGTACAAGATTTTCAAAGTTGTGTAACAACCCTCCAAGATCAAGATCAATGCCTCAAAATCTCGCCTACCAAAGTCTGCAGGAAAAACAACAAGGGATCTTCAAGTCGGGTAGAAAATGAATTAAATAAATAAACATATATCATGTCAGCTTGAAGAAAAGGTCATGTCGGCCCATATATATGCTCACCACTGTAAATACCCATGAAGGGTCAACGCAAAAAGACACAACAAGATTTAGATTCCTCTGAGATTTCGTATGGAGGAGTAGAGCCGCAGGTAGGGTTTGACTGCACCTCGTTTGGGGTTTAGGTGCAATCAAGACCTTAGATAAATGGATCATATGATCTCAGGTAATAGACACAACATTGATGTGAGGTTTGGACATTCTCAACATTTCTGTGAATGGAAATCTCGGCATTACAATGGTAAACGAACCTTGCATGGCTAGGAGTAGTCTTGACATCAGATCTCGGTGGTTCTCCTGTAGTAGTCTAGGCACATTAGATAGCATTGATAGATCTCTCACTCGATAGTCTAAGGATGAAGATGATCCAAGTGATGTCTCTATTGCAACCTCGACATAATGAAAATAGTGTTGAGGATTACACGGAGTGACAAGGGTTACATTCTTGGCATCTTTGTCCTAGTATACGAATCTGTTTATATTGCAACAAGAATAGAAAATGTAATGCTCTTGGTCTTGATGTTATCATGATGACGAAATAAATTTGTGTAAGGAAAGTGGTGCTCGATATACTTGTGAAAGGCAATATATAGTCACAATGATATCATAGTACTTAGATCTGCCCTCTAGTGATCTCAATGTGAACATATATCTGAGATGCAGTTCCAAATATGCAGTGATTGGAGAAACAATGATCACCACATTAAAGAGGGTTAGTATCAACAAAGGTAAGAGAGAAGGATCATCATCTTACAATGCAGTGAAGTGCAGTCAAGATATCAAGGAAGGTGCAAAAGATCATATCAGCCTCAAGGTGCAGTCATGATGCATGATGCTCTCAACAACCTTGTAGTAGTGATGAAGTTCTTGGAGTTGCAATGGTGATGACCTCAAAGGTGCAACAAGATGATGATCTCAGCAGCGTTCAAGCAAGAGGATTGATGTCTTGGTCTTAGAGAGGAATAATGTGTTAAGGGTCATGGTCTTGGTATTCTTCAAGGGAATATATATAAGAAGAATTTATGCATGGGTTTTCCTCTTCAAGAGGGAGAGGTTTTGGCCTTGGCAAAAAGCCAAACATTTGTGTTCTTGTCTCTTTTGTTTTTTATAGCAGTTTGATGAAGTTAACATACACATGCTAATAATGAAGTAAACATCAAGTTAAGATAAATTGTTTAAATACTTCACAAAGTGTTATCATGCAATGAAGAATCAATGCAATTATGCATGCCCTACATTTTTCAACATGGTATCAAAGGGATGGTTTTAGTAGCAAAAAATAAGGGCAAAAAAGAGGCATTCAAGAATCAATACATCAAAGCAGTTGAATCAAACCCTAGTCATGATCAAACCCTAGATCAGAGACCAGTTTGCAATAGCAAGGGTTTCATATTTCAACAACCTTTAGATCTGAGGATATGTAATAACGCTTTTTGACAAGTTCATCCACAACTCAGTTTGGATCCTTCTTTATAAAGAACAAAGTTTTAAGATATCAGATCTTAGGGAGAACTTGATTCAAAGGCATATATGAGAGTGTATATGAATAGTTCTTAAATCATAAGCTATTCTATGGATCATCGCAAGAAACTTCAATTCAATATGTATCATCATTTTGTTGGAAGGCAATCTAAGGATCTCAGTCAATATATTAGCTTCAACAACATCCAACATGATCAAGGTGAATATCTTGTCTTCACGTATCAAGTAAGTATCTTTTATTCTATAATAAAGTTTTGGTTTATTGACTTCATCAGTGCAAGAAGATATATGGGTTAGAGAAGTCATCAAAAGTTCTTGCAATAGGATTGAAAAAATCCTCATGAAGGAGTGAAGTCAGTACATCTAGATCTCCTTTGAAGTCATGAGAGATCTTAAGGTTCTATGAAATAAGAAAGGAGACATAAAAGGATATACTCTTTGAAATGAAGAGCAGTAGATGCCAAGGAATGGAGAAACATATTCATGAGATCTTAGTTACAAATCTGGTAAAAATGATTATCATTGATATTGATATTGATAAGCAAGGTAATAGATGTCCATGAACCGATCAACAATCTATGGTCTCTATGAAGCAATAGAGAAAGGAAATTTGAAAGGACACAAATAAGTGTTGATAAGTAAAGGAAGGTTGACAAGAAAGAGTACTATGGAAGAGGAACTCATATCGCTGGAAGGATGGGGGAAGTTGGGAAAAGCATCAAAGGAAAGAGGGATTAATAGATCTCCACTATGAATGAGATGGTATCCCTCTCAAAAGGATCCTATCAAAAGTCCCTGTAGATATGAACATAGTAAGAAGATGCATCATGGAAGCAAGAGCTCGTATGGAATCATGAAGAACATATCTCTTGGGAATCTCAGTGTACATTGAAGGAAATGAAGAAGTCATCCAAGGAAACATTTTCTAGATGGGGATGTACTAGATCCTTAAGGATCTCTGATAAGAGATCTCAACAGAGGCTCTCCTAGTCCGGGAAGGCAGCAAATGTCTCGTCAGAAGTTCCAACTCTTGGAACTCATGAGATGGTGGTACAATGACATGAAGAATGAAGCATACCAAGGGATTGAAGATCTTTTCAATCAAGGAAGTTTTAGGAAAATACCTAAAGGAAAATGAGATATGTATGATTGTATTTATATTTTCATTTTATATTGTAATGTCATAATATGTGGTTTCGGATAAAATGGATCAAGCATGATAAAAGGGAATAGATCTCCTCCTCTGAAAGGATGTAGAAATACATAAGTTAGAGTAAGATGCAATCAACATAATATTTCCTCATAATGTAGTATGAGGTAGTTGATGACCATTGAAGAACTATGAGAGCTCCTGAGAGTGAAAGATATGAGGATGGAAGAAATCGTGAAGTATGCAACCTTGATGAAGGAAATCAACAACCATAAGATCAGGAAGACTTGACCAGGAAATCTCTTGGAAAGATGTGAAGACTCTAATGGAAGTCTGAAAGGATGAGGACCCTTGACAACATATATCATTGGGAGATGTGTCAACATGTATGCAGGATGATTGATACCTACAAGAAGATTTCACTGAAAGAAGGCTATCACCAAAAGGTAATATGTAATTTATTTTTGGTGTCTAACGTCTTGGAAAATTTTGGGTATGTGTGTAGGATCAAGGAAAGGAAAGTTATGAAGGATATCACAACTATGTATCTTGTGATCTAGAGAAATCACTGTTGAAGGAAAGTGAAGACAAATGAGCTTATGAAGGAAGCCCCATATGTAAAGCCAAGGAGGATAGTGTTCAGGAAAGAAGGAATGACATGACAGAGGAAATTGATGGATGGTTGAACCCTACATGTGAAGAAATTGATGACATTGAAGTCTTGAATTGTCAATCAACCAGAAGACCCTATAAAGCACTGATGATAGAGTCCTTAGGTAAGAGGGAGCTCTAGGAAGTTCCTATGAGAAAAGGAACTTGAGAAAGTTTATGAGTAATGAGAAACTTGGAACTCATCCCTGGTTAAGAGGGAGAGTTAGAATCGACATTATTGTGTTTAGTTCGGAAGAAAGAATGGAGGATTGTGCAATCATCAAGAATCTAACACTCTTTGAGGCTGTGGTAGGGCATCCAAGACAAGAGTAGGCAAGAGGATCGATATTCTTGAGGGCTGGGAATCCAAGATAAGAATAGTCCTAGTAGGCATACTCGGAGAAAACCTAGGTGGGTATGACTCTAAGAGAGACAATGATGATGCATGCCTATCAGTCATTGGTCTCGCTAACATTGTGTTCTCTAATCTAAGAAAGAGATAGAGTTGTTATTCAAGGCCTTGCTAAATGGAAACAATCTTGGTTAAAATGATGCTATAACAGATGGATTGCAAATCTGATTCTTCTTATGAGAAATTCTTCAGATTGAGAATGAATAAGTACCATTATGAATACTTCCCTAGTTAAGAGGGAGCATTGAAGAAAGTGTAACTAGGTTCGGTCTTCATAATGACATTATCTTTGTGTTTGATGTAATAAAAGGAAATAAATTATTTTTGTAATCTTGCTACATTGTGTTTCATGAGAAAGAAGTGTCTCTAGGTAAAAGACTTCTTCTTGATGTCTTTAGGATTTGTTTTTATATGTCAAAAAGTCATTTCATGTGTATGGAAAATATTCATGAGTTCATGTAAATATTTACAAGTCTTCAAAGTTGTGTAAAAACCCTCCAGGACCAAAATCAATGCCTCAAAAGCTAGCTGCCGAAGTCTACAAGCAAAGCAGCAAGGGATCTTCAAGTCGGCTAGAAAATGAATTAAATAAATAAACATATATCATGTCGGCTTGAAGAAAAGGTCATGTCGGCTCATATATGCTCTCACCACTATAAATACCCATGAAGGGTCAGCGCAAAAAGACACAACAAGATTCAGATGCCTCTAAGATTTCGTATGGAGGAGTAGAGCTACTGGTAGGGTTTGAATGCACCTCGTTTGGAGTTTAGGTGCAATCAACACCTCAAATAAATGGATCAAAATTATCTCAGGTAATAGACGTAGTAGTGATGTGAGGTTTGGACATTCTTAGCATTTTTATGAATGGAAATCTCAATATTACAGTGGTAAACTAACCTCGCATGGCCAGAAGCAGTCTTGACATTAGATCTTAGTGGTTCTCTTGTAGTAGTCTATGCACATTGGACAGTAGTGATAGATCTCTCACTCAACAGTCTAAGGCTGAAGAAGTGATGTATCTATTGCAGCCTCTGCATAATGAAAACAATGCCCAGGATTATGCGAAGTGACAAGGGTTACATTCTTGGCATCTCTATCCTAGTATACTAATCTGTCTACATTGCAACAAGAATATAAAATGTAATGCTCTCGGTCTTGATGTTATCATGATGATGAAATAAATCTCTATAAGGACAGTGGTGCTCGATATACTTGTGAAATGAAACATATAGTCACAATGATATCGTAGTACGTAGATTTTCCCTCTAATGATCTCAATGTGAATATGTATCTCAGATGCAGTCCCAAATATGCAGTAACAAATGAAACAATGATCACCACAGTAAAGAGGGTTAGTCTCAACAAAGGTAAGAGACAAGGATCATGATCTTACAGTGCATCAAAGTTCAGTCAAGATCTCAAGGAAGGTGAAAAATATCATATCAGGCTCAAGGTGTCATCATGGTGCATGATGCTCTCAACAAACTTACAGTAGTGATGATGTTCTTGGAGGTGTAATGGTGATGATCTCAGAGGTGCAGCGAGATGATGATCTCAGCAATGTTCAAGCAAGAGGATTGATGCCTTGGTCTTGGACAGGTAGAATGTGTCAAGGGTCATGGTCTTAGTATTCATCAAGGGAATGTCTATAAGAATAATTTATGCGTGGGTTTTCCTCTCCAAGAGGGAGAGGTTTTGGCCCTCGTAGAAAGCCAAAAATTTGTGTTCTTGTCTCTTTTGTTTTTAATAGGAGTTTGATTAATTTAACATACACATGCTAATAATGAAGTAAACATCAAGTTAAGATAAATTGTTTAAATACTTCACAAAGTTTTATCATGCAACGAAGAATCAATGTAACTATGCATGCCCTAGATTTTTCAACATAGAGAAGTTGATATTTGAACATATTATTAAAGATCGAAGAGGAATGAGGTGATTGCAATAATTGGTAAGCAGAGTAAACTAGATAAGAAAATTAAAGGTCAAAGAGAGGAAGTAGATGAATGCTAAGAATTAAATAGAAGCATAATAGACTAGATAAGAATAGATTTCAGATCAAAGAATGGGGGGGATTGTTGTCTCCTATAGGTTGGTGCCTACAAAGCATCATAGGGGATTTTTATCTCTTGTAGGTTGGTATGTACAAAGAAATATATGGCATTGGTATCTCTTGTAGGTTGGTGCCTACAAAGAACAATTAATTAAGAGATTTTTTGTGGTTTTCTCCCTAAAGTGTTTCCATTTATATCAGGTGTTATATTTTCTTCTTATGAGATTGATGCCTTATCATGATAGAATGTTTAAAATAATTAAAACTTGTATTGTATTGATTCCCCTCCCTTTCTCGGTATATTTTTGAATTCAGCAATTGGTATCAGAGAAATTTCCTTCAAAAGCAGTCTAACCACTGGAAGGTAGATCTCATAAGGACAAATGGAAATTTAGGATGGTTCCTTCTTAAACAAAGCCCCAATATTTGACGAAACAAATTATGCATTGTAGAAGATAAACATGATGACATATCTGATGTCTCATGGTTATGATATTTGGCTATTTGTGGTAGATGGTCATAAATTTCTAGCAACTCCTCCAACATATCCAAATGGTAATATGTACTTTCTAAATAATGCAGAAGCAAAGAATGTCATTTATATGGCATTGTAAAATTAGATTCCTTCAGGGTAGTGTGGTGTGGATATGATAAATAAATTTGGAAAAAGTTTCAAACTCATAGAATGGAATTTGAGAGTTTAAATATGAATTAAGAAGAGGATATTACAAGCTTGTTTCTTCATGTAGATGAGGTTATGAATACTATTAGAGGATTTGATGAAAATTGATGAATCAGTATTTGTTCAAAAAGTGATGAGATGTCTTCCTTGGAGTTTTAATGAGACGGTTTCAACCATTAAAGAAATGAAAAATGGATAAATTACATGAAATCCTCACTACATATGAAATGTGAACAAGAATAGAGAAGTTAGAAGTAAAGGAAGCAACCTTCAAAGCATCAAAGAAACAAAAGGACATCAAACCATGATTATTCTCGCCATTAGTCAGATGTAGTTTAAGCTTAATTTGTGAGAAAGTTGAAAATAGGATATGGGAAAAACAAAGATAAGCTACCATTCAAATGTTTAATTGCGGTATAATATGTAATTTTGTGGTAAATACTAATATGTAAAATTGGAGGACAATGATGATGAAAAAAACATAAAAATAGACACAAAATTGATAAAAATAAATAGGGAATACCTCTCAACAAGAAAAGTTTATTTTTTAAAGAAGATAGTAGTTCATCATAAGAGAATTATGAACTTGCATATGATGAAGAAAAATAAGAAAGCCTACTCGTAACCATGGAGACTTAGTAAACTAATCAGGAAAATAAGGGAAACCGGAAGGTGAAATCAAATTAAAAGGAAGACAATGCTGATGGAGAGGTATATCTTGAGGGAGAACTTGTTTGTGCATTAGGAGAAATATATAGACTTAGAAGAAGAATAAAAACCAGAAGGTATTATTGCAAAAGTATGAAAATAAAGATTGTGATTATCATGAAGCAGTAATCATCCTCCTAAAAATAAAACTAGAAAAGGCTAAGAGAATAGAAGAAATATCGATAATTTAGTTGAAAGAAAAGAAAGAAATTGTGAGAAGCTATATTGTTTACTTCATAAAAAGAGAAATAAAATGCTCTATTGAATCATGATTTAAAGTTTATAAAAGTGAATAAAACATTAGATAACATTCTTAGTTTTTGTAGGTCTCCTTCTATGAAAACAAGTATTTTCTATAAAGAAAATCACAATACTTTCAAAGGAGAATCAAGCTCAAAGATACCAGAAAAAAGAACCTAAAATCTATGCTAATGTGCTCAAAGGATCTATAAGTAATGAAAGAATACTAAAAAAAGAAGCTAAGGACCATTAGGGATATGACCCTATCAACAATACAAGTAGCACTAGAAATGGAGTAAAGAATCAATAAAGATATGAGTTTTCTTATAAAAATAGTCAGAATGGGTTCAAAAGATATATTCCTACGAGGATACCCTTCACATCCAAGTATCAAAATTTATTTTATGCCTATTTCTTTTCTTGTAATAATTTTGATCATGTGGCAACAAATTTTAGAAGAAATGACTATGCTAGAAATAAAAGTAGAGGATATTATAAGATCTCAATGAATGGCTACGTAAGAAACAAATCTAGAAGTCCATGTAAAGGTGGTGTTACAAGACACGACACATTTTCTCCCATATTGGATTGTCTTGAATGTTACAAATGTAATAACTATGGACATAAATCATGTGATTGTCGAATCATATCAATAATACATCCCAAGCAAAAGAAGAAAGAAGAATACACAAATATTTGGAAAGGAATCAAGAAAAAAAACAAGAATGTGGATTTTATCTATATTCTCAAAACCATGGAAATCAATGGTATATTGATAATGGATGCTCAAAGCACGTGACTAGAGATAAGAGCAATTTTTTATCTCTAAAGGAAGACAAAGGAGGAAGTATCACTTTTACAAATAATACACCAACTAGTATAATGGGTAGAGAGATAGTTAGCCTTGATAATGGGAAAGATAAAGCTCAAAATGTTCAATCTGTTGAAGGTTTAAAGCACAATCTTCTTAGTGTTATTCAAATATGTAATTAAGGATATGATCTTTCATTTCATTCTAAGGATGCAAAATAAGGAAAGTAGCATCTAGAAGAGTGGTGGAAAATGAAATTAGAACCTCTAGTAATGTAGATGTCCTACACAAAATAAAATAAAAAGGTTTCATGAGGAAATTGGATGAAATTTGGTTATGGCATAGAAAGTTGGGTCATAGTAGTTTTTATCATCTTGTAAAACTTATAAAAAAAAGAGAAATAAGAGACATGCCTAATATTCCAAATCCAAGTGATACTATTTTCAATTCTTGTTAGCATGGAACGCTGACGAGAGTCCGCTTCATAACAAAAGAATACTCACCAACAAGGCCATTGTAACTTGTTCATACATACCTTTAAGGGCCTACAAAACACAAAAATTAATATATATTAGATACTTTATCCTTCTAATTGATGACTATATAAGAATGAAATGGTTTGCTTTACTTAAAGAGAAATATAAATCATTTGACAAGTTCAAGATATTCAAAACCCAAGTTGAGAATGAAACTAATCTAAATATCACATTCTCTTTGATATAAGAGGGGGGAAATTTACTTTTG
This sequence comes from Pinus taeda, assembly GCA_000404065.3. Lineage (NCBI taxonomy): Eukaryota > Viridiplantae > Streptophyta > Pinopsida > Pinales > Pinaceae > Pinus > Pinus taeda. Next base: position 1,366 of record APFE031025315.1, on the reverse strand, counting down.
ATGAATTCATGAAATTTTGTGAAAAAATATGGAATCAAAATGCCTTTCTCAATAGCAAGGACTCCTCAACAAAAAGATTTTGTTGAAAGACTCTAACAAAATTGTGCATGAAATGGAATGAATAATGCTTAATGAAGCTAATATTCTAGACACGTTTTGGGGAGGAATGGCTCATGTTAGAGTAAATAAAAATAAGACTCCTTATGAATTATCGAATGGTGAATATGTATGAATGAAACATTTCAAAGTATTTGGTAGTAAATGTTACTTCAAGATAAAAGAAGACAACTTGGGTACATTTGATTCTAGAGAAAATGAAGGAATATTTCTTAACTATACATTTAGGATTAGGGGCTACATATGCTACAAAAAAGGCTATGCAAGATATTAGAAGGAATTGATGTGAGAATAGGTGAACAATTACCCAAAAAGAGCAACAAATAAATGAATATAGATGAGATAATCAACAAATATTACGAAGAGGAAGAAAAAGAACAAGAGGAGGAGATAGAACATCAACATCCAAAGACTCTATCTAGATATGTTTAGAAGTAACATTAAAAACATAAAATATTTGGAAATAAAGATTCAAGAGTTATGAAAAGAAGGAAAGTGATAAGCACACCAAGGAATGCAAACTTTGTCTTGTTTTCCAAAATAGAACCCAAGAATTTACACAAGGTAGTGAAGATCAACATTGGGTCAAGGCTATGAAGGAAGAACTAGATCAAATTGAGAAAATGATCCTAGGCCAAAATAAAACAACGTAATTGGCACTAAGTGGGTATTCAGGAAAAAATTGAATGAGGATGGATAGGTAGTGATAAATAAGGCTAAATTAGTTTGTAAAGGGTATGCACAAGTGGAAGTTGTTGACCTTGAAGAAACACTTGACCCAATTTCTAGACTTGAAGTAATTAGAATTTCCCTGGCATTTGCATGTTTAATAAAGTTTAAAGTTTATAAAATGGATCTTATATTAGATTTAGTGAATGGAGACTTAGAAGAACATGTGCATGTTAAACAGCCAGAGGGATTCCAACTGTCAGAAAATGAAGACTATATAAGTAGATGGAAGAAATATCTTTATGGACTGAAGCAAGATTGTAGGGCATGATACTCAAGATTTGAAAAATATTTAGAACAAGGAATCAAGAGAGGAACAACAGATAGAAAAATTACATAGAAATTGATGATGAAAATTTATTGATCATTGTTGTATATGTGGATAATATCATTTTTGGAAGTGATGTTGTTAGGCCCCTATAATACTAGTGATTACCCCATTCATTGTAGTTGTATCCCTTATTAATATTGTTGTGCCCCTATTGTCCCCATATTGTTATTATTGTGCCCCATAGAATCC